>JABUQX010063052.1:0-32500 GCA_015478945.1 Trachelipus rathkii
AAATCTGGTGTTCTTTCCTCTCTCTTCCAAAGAGCTCTACGCATCTGTTCTCCTACTCTTCTTCATAATGAAATTTAATACATTTTCAGTACGTTCAAGAAACTATCTTATCCAACCTACATTATCAAAGGTTCACTTAAAAAAGCAAAAAAATAATTTCTACAACCCAACCACCGTGACCAACACACAATCCCTCACCTTTTACCCATTCCTCACCTACCACATAAACAAATCCTTTCAAAACTTTACCTTCATCCTTAAGGCTAACTTCCTTCTAACACCTCTTCTCTCAAAAGAATCTTCAAACCTCCACCTCACTTACAAAATAACATCTCACAATGCTATACAAAATCCCCCGCCATCAATGCCCCTCACATTATATTGGAGTGAACTAATTAAATTTTTATCAGAAGACTCGGTCAACATAAACACGATCTAACATACGACTCTCAAAATCTGCTCTCACCTCACATAAGAATCTGTTCAAATTCTACAACATTAAAATAAAAAGATACGTGCCCAATCTTAGAGATATACTAACTAGACCCCACCAAACGTAACTCCTAGAATCACTATGCATACAGAACCTTCCCAATTTTAACCTACAAAAAGTAGAATTACATTCAATCCCACACTAAACAACATTTTTACCACCACACCAATTTTCAAAAATATAAAAGCAAATTTATTAAATTAACACTACTTTTCATATTTCAACTGTTTTACATTAATCTTACAAAATTTAATAATTTTATTAGTCTTCAAATAATTTAAATGTAGAGGGTGCAGAAATTAAGGACCGAAAGCTTACGAAAATTAACATCTTATGCAGATTCTTGATAAAAATTTTTAATAAATATATAATATAAGGCTTCTATTATTATGCTACTAAAAAACTTGGCGAAAAAAATTGCTTTGTATATATATATATATATATATATATATATATATATATATATATATATATATATAAAACTAATAAAAAATATATATATATTATAATATATATAATATATATATATATATATATATATATATATATATATTATATATTATATAGTGATGCAGGTCAAGGTACATCCACATTCTCACATTATTAAAGATCCGCATCCGCACTTCTGCCCTAAGCGGATGTTGCGCGGCATAATTTATTGTCGAGCCTTTTGATAAAGAATTTATTTATTATACTTAGAATGAATCTAAACGCAAAGTTTTAATGTGAGGATGGGTTTTGTACTCAATGTGTAATGATGACTCATGATCTCACAGCATTAAAGTTTCATAATCAATTTGATGTCAACAGAAAGTCACATGAAGATTAGGGATGAAAAAAACATATCAGCGACTCTACAGCTTCTGTCTCCGATGTAATACATTAATCTCACCCCCTAAGGAAAGCATTTGAACCATTTTTCAAATGAAAATGATAACGTGTTTAAAAAGCATGAGCGTTGTATTAAAACTAGAGCTTTCATAAACTCTTTTAGGAATTGTTGACTTTAGTTTCTTACATAATATTGCAACTTATTTAGATTTCCCCGTTATAAAGGCAGTTTCTCTTTGTACAAATATCCTACCTAGATCAAGTTATACGTCACCTAATTGTCGCTGCCTGTTGAAAAAAACTTTTAATCCGACAGTCTATTAATTATATTAGCCACCCATTAAAAGGCAAAAAAAACGAAATATACAAAACCAATTCTACAGAACAAGTAAATCAATAACAGATTCACTGAAGAATTTCTACAGTCCAGTAGCGATGAAGAGCACACGCATTACCAAAAGATGCAGTGCAAAAACGTCACGAGTGATTGAAAACTACCACAAAGAAAAACGACTAGATACAAATTCAAATGACGATCTGTCAGTTGGGCAGCAAGTGTTAAGCAAATGACCCTATCACCCACGCTTAAGTAAATTTGCAACTGCAAGGAATACTTGGCCTGTCCTCCAACTGGTGTTCCAATGTGAGAGAGTATTTAGCAATGCTGGGCAATATATGATGAAAGAGAGAAACAGATTCTCAGCAGAAAAAAGTTAGAAAAATTGATGTCTCCAAGGCACAAACTTCCTATATTTGAATTTCATACTAGTGCAAAAAGTATATAATACATTTGTCAAAATCTGTTTTTTCATTAAGGTCGGAGGTTGGGAAAGAGGTGGGGGGTGCATTGAGTTGGGTCCCCGTCCCCGCACCCTGGTAAACAATTATTATTAATAGATTGTGGCTAAAACTCGATATATATATATATATATATATAATATATATATATATACTATATTATATTATATATAATATATATATTATATATATATATATATATATAATATATAATAATATATCAGATATCCGCATCCGCATCCCGCGTATGCGAAAAAATGACATCTGCAGCATCACTATATATATTATATATATAATATATATATATATATATAATATATATTATTATATATATATATATTATATATATATATATATATATATATATATTATATAATTATATATTATATTTTTGCTGGGTTATCCAGTAAGAAAATTACTATTTTTAAGAAGAAAAACTAACTATGATTACGATCACCAGGCCTGCAATTGAAAAAAAATTTCTGTTCCTGGGGTTCTGAAGTGATTTCCTAACGAAATTTGTCCTCCCTACAATTGAAACTATCTGACATTTCACTTAATTGCTCAATCAGGGGTCTGGTTTTGAGATACAGCGCACTACTTACTTTAGAAATTGAGGTAAATTTTAAGAAAAATTTGAGTTGATGATCAAGAGTAATATTTAATAAATTAACAATATATTTACTTCTAAACTAGGAAAAAAATACATACGACTCAATCGAAACTTTTCCTTTAATTTGAATTATTAAACTTTACGAACTTACCACATATGAAGAACCTACCTCAGACGTGCAAGAACTTTTTCCAAGAACGAAGTTCTTAGACTGATTTCCGTCTGTGGGAAGCCTAGTGGCTTCGTCGCGTTTACAAAGACACCAGACAAAGTAGCTAACCCTGTTGATGTCCCAGCGTCTTGATATCTTGGTTCCACTACCGTCTTTATGATCCTTGGTGAAATCTTTTCACCTGTTCTCGCTGTACATCTCCACAGTTTGCACGGGGAAAATAGTCCAAGATGTAGAATGCGCAAGGCAAAATCGCATTTTTATCGACTGCGAGCTCCCAGTTTTTCGAAGCTTTTCATATCATTTACCTGTGAGATATATTCTGAGCTCTTTTATTTCCCAGAAAACCGACAATTACTTTACTAAACGATCGCCATGCATCTGTTCACTGGCAATTCATACATTCGGAAGTTAAATGTTGTCCTCTTAACAGATTCTAATCTTGGGGACCTCAAAATATTGCCTGCATGGAGCTTTGCATCACTGATGTGTGGGAATTTTTGCCGTAGATACTTAAAAAGCTTGGCCTTCTATATTCAGTGCTTTGACAAAGTTCTTCATCAGGGCAAGCTTTATATGAAGAGGAAAGGCAGTAAAACATTTTTGGGAGGGAGTAGGGTTCAGCTACTACGTTGTGGCAGCCAATTTGGAATGTCTCGAAGCTGGCAGTTTTTTGCTATAGTGAAGACTATCAGCACGGCTATCCCATAGAAACATGAGGCAAGGATATTTTGTGTAGCCTCCTTGCATCCCAAGAAGAAGGCACACAAACTGAAAGAAAGGATTAATTCTTAAATACATTAAATGTAGTAAATTATAATTGAAAACTTTCTTTATGCTTGCATATTGATGTACATGGTTTCTAAGAACTTATATTTTTTTTCATAGGTAATTTTTTTAAAAATGAAGATTTATAATGACAAGAAGAAACTGGGAAATATATCTACCTTGAGATCACCACATATTAACCAGTTGTGGTTAGAGTACTTGATTGTATTAATCAATACTTCCATATTTTTGTAGCTTTCTGTTAACTGAACTGAATGGGGAATAGGTACGGATGCCATTTTATTGCCAATATTTAAGATTACTGCCTTCAAGCTTTTGCTAGAAGAAATCAACTGAAGAGCCTCCATTCACACTTGGTTGAAGGAACGCCAAGTTGCCTCAATTAAAACCTTTTACATCATTGGCAATTACACCAATAGCTGCAAGAAGCAACTGCAAGAACTTTCGAAACTCTTCGTCTCTATTTCTGAACCAAAGTATTAGTTTCTTAGAGAGAGGAGGTTGTTCTCACTAAGACGGGATGCAAAAAGTGCTTTCTCTTTAGAAAGACCAAGATCTCTAGTCAAGTCATTTAATTTACTTTGAGTTAGTGGTCTTGGCGAAGTGTTTGTAGACGTAAGCTGATATGTCACTGAAGTGTCAGTGTCATCCACTTCTATATCTTCTATATTGTATTGTAGCTCAGTATTTTCAGGTGGAGAAGAAACTGGAACTCCTGGACCATGTGGTTGTGAATTAATGGCAGAAGGAACATCAGGGTAGACTACAGTGTGCTTGTTCTTCTTCTTATTGATACATGAAAAAAGGTTTCGCCTACTTAATTTACATTATATTTAATTTTCACTCGACCCTCGTTTCCACAATTTTAATACACAATTTTCATACCAGGAAAATTACCAATTTTAAATACAATCAATTTTTTTAATACAATTTAAGAGTATATATATATATATATATATATATAATATATATATATATATTATATATTTATATATATATATATATTATATATATATATATAATATATATATATATATTATATATATTTTAACCAGTAATACGTATACCTTTCTTATGATCTGCTGTTTACGCGGAGGTATATAATAAAAATAAAGATTTTCGTAATTTATTATTCATACATGACAATTTCCTTTCTTGATTGATAACAGCTGGTACATGGACTTTATAATATATTTTAACATACATCGTAACAATCTCCATATCAGTAATTAATATTCCATAAAGCAAAATCACATGTGAACCGGGATAAAACAAATACATATTTCAAATCTTGAATAAAAATAAACCAGGTTATCACGCACTCACGCTCAATGAGTAACGATGACGTTTCTCCAACCAATTACAAAATAAATTTACCGTAACATAACCTTTGAAAACACATTTCCAAATCTCAACTCTCTCATAATTTTGCACCTGCAAATATAACCTGAATATGCATCTTGCAAATATAAAACCCTTGAAAAATCGCTATTCTGATTGTCCCAACTTGTCACGTAACCTGTCTGATTAAAATGGGGGGGGCCGAAAAAAAAAACAATAGTAACAAACCAGGATAACTCACACCTCACGAGTTACAATGATTTTAAACCTGGGAAAAGCATTTCTTTAACAAGTTTATCATGTCTGCCAGTTTTGCATTTTAAACCTTGTTGTGGAGCATCAAATATTGCTCCCTTGTTAATCCTGTCACGTCCATGCTCCAAACAGTTATCATTAAACTCAGACTGTCCAACCGGGTGATCCAAAATACAGTCTCAAATTGCACTTAAAATCGTTCCGTGCTCAAGCTTTAACATTGCGCCCACATCAGTCCCCTAGAAATATAAATGAATGCCTGTTAATTTCACTTATCACGAAAATAATACTCTTTAAATAAAATACTTAATTAAACCTATACGTACCAATCTGGGACTTTTTCCTTTGCTTCTTATACCTTGGCAATCCAGTCTCAAAACAAACCTTTACAAATATCCTGATCACCTCGTCATCTTTTTCTTAGTTGGTTTATCAATATCCCAGCCATGACATACCTCCCTTCCAAAGTTTGGGTACCAAACTTAAAAAGGAAAAAAAACAACAAAAAAACAAAAACAAAAAAAAAACAGGAAACAATAAAAGAAAAAAACTTTCAACCAACTTTATTTCCATAACTCTTCCATCAGTAGCCTATTCATCCTTCTGGTTTCTTCCGCTCCACTATCTCTTTCGTTCCGTTGTCTCTCCAACTTTTCATCGTCCGTTAAATTCACGTTTTCCCTTTCCTCTCCTTGCACACTTACTGCTCCCTGTTCCTGCACGCTCGCCGCTCCTTGTTCTTGTACACTCACCGCTTCTTGTTCTTGTACACTAGCCGCTCTTTGTTCCTGCACACTCCTTCTTGCCCAATTCCCTCTCTGAGGGCAATCTCCACCAGAGTGGTATTCCGACTTGCATACCACACATTTTCTTATTGACAGAATTTCGGATCCTTCCCTCCATTACTGTAAACGATACAAAAAATAATAATAATAATAATAATAATAATAATAATAATAATAATAATAATAATAATTAATATAATAATAATAATAATAATAATAATAATAATAATAATAATAATAATAATAATAATAATAATAATAATAATAATAATCATAATAATAATAATAATAAATAAATTAAATTAAAAACCTAACCTAATATATACACACTTCTGCGGAAGCCTCCTTACATTCACACAAACATACTTGTAAAAAGCAAAAATAATAACAATAATAATAATAATCATATCATAATAATAATAAAATAATAATAATAAATAATAGGGCTCGTCCAACACTACGAAAGCCACCAATTTAACCGTGAATAGTAACCTTTCTTATGATCTGCTGTTTACGCGGAGGTATAATAATAAATAAAGATTTTCGTAATTTATATTCATACATGACAATTCCCTTTCTTGATTGTAAACACCATTAGTACATGACTTTATAATATAATTTTAACATACATCGTAACAATCTCCATATCAGTAATTAATATTCCATAAAGCAAAATCACATGTGAACCGGGACAAAACAAATACATATTTCAAATATTGAATAAAAATAAACCAGGTTATCACGCACTCAGGCTCAATGAGTACGATGACGTTTCTCCAACCTAAATCTTGAAAATATAAATAAGCACATAAACCTTGAAAACACATTTTACCAATATAAACCTTGAAAATATGCATCCTGCAAATATAAACCTTGAAAATATGCATCTTGCAAATATAAACCCTGAAAATATGCACGTGTCAATGTCCCAACTTGTCACGTAACCTGCCTAATTAAAATGCCGTAACAATAGTAACAAACCAGGATAACTCACACCTCACGAGTTACAATGATTTTAAACCTGGGAAAAGCATTTCTTTAACAAGTTTATCATGTCTGCCAGTTTTGCATTTTAAACCTTGTTGTGGAGCATCAAATATTGCTCCCTTGTTAATCCTGTCACGTCCATGCTCCAAACAGTTATCATTAAACTCTCTGTCCAACCGGGTGATCCAAAATACAGTCTCAAATTGCACTTAAAATCGTTCCGTGCTCAAGCTTTAACATTGCCCCCACATCAGTCCCCTAGAAATAAAAATGAATGCCTGTTAATTTCACTTATCACGAAAATAATACTCTTTAAATAAAATACTTAATTAAACCTATACGTACCAATCTGGGACTTGTTCCTTTGCTTCTTATTCCTTGGCAATCCAGTCTCAAAACAAACCTTTACAAATATCCAGATCACCTCGTCATCTTTTTCTTAGTTGGTTTACCAATATCCCAGCCATGACGTATAATTTAACCGTGAATAGTAACCTTTCTTATGATCTGCTGTTAACGCGGAGGTATAATACTAAATAAAGATTTTCGTAATTTATATTCATACATGACAATTCCCTTTCTTGATTGTAAAACACCATTATGCACTTTATATTATAATATATATATATATATATATATATATATTATATATAATATATATATATAATATATATATATATATATATATATATATATATATATATATATATATATATATATACACACACAATTTAACCACAATTTCTCTAACAGAATGATACAGTTCTCTTTAGAAAGACCAAGATCTCTAGTCAATTCAAAGATTTTTATAAACCTTTCTAGATTTGTCAAGGACTATATTCGTAAAGTAATTATCTCACCTTTGAGATTGGTCATGCAAAAATAGCAGTCTGTAATATGGTCCTTGCCTTCTTTCCACACCATAGGTACAGCAAATGACAAACAGTTCGTTTTGCCCCCACTCCAGTGCCTTAAAGCTATGATACAGGCTTTGCAGCACATATGTGGAGCAAAGGTTTTGTCTCGATCTCCTAGCTTTATTCCAAAATATGCATTGTAAAGGAACTTTACTAACGGCGTTATAGTGCATTGCTGGTCACTAAAAGTTACTTTGCCACACACATAACAAAATCTATCAGGACTGTTTTTACACTTTCTATTCATTTTTATGAAATATTAGGAGTTTTGCTAATGTATCTGCCTGCAAAAAAATTCACAAAGATAAATAAAGCTTTAGAAATACACTTTAAACACTGTTCCTAGATGAGAACAGTCATGGACTAAAGTAAGAACACTTAGTTGGAGAGTGAGCAAGCAACACACAACCACTCGCGCCCGCGGTCAGCTAGAGACTGAGCTCTCTAATGCCATCTAGGGAGCTCGGTCTGTATCTTAAAAACTAGACCTGATTGAGCAGTAATATGAATGCTTGATTTGGATTTAGGAGACAAATTTCATTAACAACCACCTATAAAACCCCCAGGAACATTTTGGTCGCAGGCTTGTGTAATCGATATTTTTAAAATATCGATGGTCATTTGATAATAGCGCAGAAAAACTTATATATATATTATATATATATTATTATATATATATATATATATATATTATATATATATTATATAAATAATATATATATATATAGTAATAAATTAATATAGTATATATATTTAAACTAACATATCCCCTCACACTTGGAAAAAAATGTTGGCAGATTCTGCTTGCAAACGTGAATTGGGCCACTATCTGCGGACAAGAAAACCAAATATCAATTTGCTCCATTTTTCTTCCGTATGTTTAACAAGTAACAAAGCAATAATTTCTTGAGTCACTAGAAATTAAGTAAAATTAGTAATCTTTTAAAATAAAGAAATTCTCGTTTATATATATATTATACATATATATATATATATAATATATATATATATATATTATAAATATATATAATATATATATATATATATATATATATATTATATATATATCATATATATATATATTATATATATATATATATATTCGACACTTAAAATGTTTTTTTCTAAATATTGGCTTTGAACTCAAATGTTATATATTTCGTAAATTTGTTAAGTACTTTCATAAGCTTGACGAAATTTATTTTTCGATATTTGTTTCTAGACGGTATTTGGATGCGAAATTTAGTAATATCAAAGGCCTTTTTTTATTTCTTCAGTTGTTTTATGTGCTTGAGATAAACCCTCCTTAAGACCTCATCATTGTCTATTCCAGTAGCCAACATTTCACTATAGTTTGCCAGGTTCTCTCTTTCACTATCTGTTTCTTCACTTTCTTCCTTTCCTTGTTCTTCGTTTCCATCTTTTTCTACAACACTCTGCGCCTCCTCATTATTATTCTTCGTTTCCCTCTCTTTCTACAACACTCTGCACATGCTCCTTCTTCTACTTCCTCTCTCTCTTCTCTTTCTTTTGGCTTTCCTAATCCTAAGATTAACCTTTCTTCCGTTTCACACTTCTTTCTCGTCCAAGTCTTCCTTTAACAACTCCTCTATCACCCGCAACCTTTGCTGGCCTTTATCTTTGTCTTGTTTTGGAATTGCAGGGATTGATGAAAAATCACAATCTTCTTTGTCAATGATATCAGAATCCGGGAGTACGCTTCCAAACTTGGCCTTCTGTTTCAAAAACGTTTCCCGATCACGACCCATACCATGTGTCATGTAGAAAATGTGATGGGTGTGGGAACTGTGTGCCAACATTTCGCCCCATCGCTTGTCATTTCCGGGTTGTTTTTCGCAGTCTCGGAGGCAATTTTTTTGCGAATGATCGGTGTTCCGATTTTAATTCCTGTATAATTTGGGTATGCGAATTTCCAAGCGACATTCAGAAATTTATTTACGTCTTTGAACGTTATTTTGCTCCCATTTTCTGCTGAGAAGAGGTAGTCCTCATTGTTGGTCTGCCTTCCCAAAAAGGCTGGCAATACGAATTTTACATAGCGGAGTAGTGCCTTTGCAAATACCCCGTGGCAAAATAATTGCAGTTTGGCCCTGGGAGGCCGTTTTATGGATCTCGATGGCCAGCTGGAAAATCGGTCTTTCAGTTCGGTCCTTCTTTACCTCCTTAATCCAATTGGAGAGGGCCTTTTTCACTAAGTCTAACTTCATCTTGATGGCCTCGAGAGATCGTCGTCCTTTTGATAACGTCATAGACGTCAACAGGATGACTTGAATTCGCTTCATTTGTTCGATATATAGAAATTTGATAGCCATCTCGCTGGATTTGATTTTACCAACTTTATTAAATAGACCCAGAACGACAGGAGTTTCTGAGTAGTTTAAAATATCTAAAAAATTTGAATTCTTGGAATTCCTTTGAGGTTGCAAGTTTGTGCCTGTAAACGGCTTGATGTGTTTTCTCAACTGCCCGTAATTTTTTCTTATGCACTTTCAACATATTAATGAGCCTGTTGGTCTGTTCAAGAGTTATAAGGTCTTGACTCAAATCTCTGTTCTTGCTTGAAAAATCTAAAAATTACTCGATAACTACGCATATTTTGATTTGGCTGGCCAAACCCAAGAGGACCTCGAATATTTAGCAAGATTTTTAATATCATTTAGTTTTGTTGACACATTTTCATAAATGAATGACTGGTCCTGGCCAACTGGCTCAAAATCCAAAAAAAAAAAATCCCCGGCGAAGGAGACTGGACATTAGATAAAAGTTCTTCCGATCATTCCTCAGGAAGAGGTGAAACTGTTATAGAATGTCTTTGATTTTGGCATTATTGCCGGATTTTTTTTTTTGTCTTCTAAGAAGGAATCTGTGCCCCTGGATTTCTTAGTAGGTTTTACTAACTCCTTTGTTTTTTGGCCTATTTTAATGTCTACTCGACGTTCTCTGAGTTTCTAGATTCTGCGTCTTAAAGCTTTTTATTCTTCGTCTGAAAGAGTATGAAGATACCATGTTACAAGGCATGTGCAGTGCATCCGCGACCAAAATGCAACAAGTAACAATGAGTAAGAATCCAGGTCATATCCCATAGACATTTTGCCATTTAGCGGTAAATGGTCGCAAATCTGGGGTACCACATATTATTTTATTTATTATTCTTTGGATGTTTCCTGTAAAAATATTATATATATTATGAACTATTTTTTATATATTTTTTTTTCATTCTACTTTTGATTTCGCGCCCTTCTTTCGATCAAGAGGGGGAACACTATCGGTAGTTCTTGACAAGTCCCTCGCGACCGGGTATAGGGACGTGTCTCGTCTTTTCGTCGGGACGCAAGCTCCGTTATCCGGTTACTTACTACCCTATCTTCGCCCTCGAAACCCTCAAAAGATAAATCATCAGAAGGAAATTGTCGATTTTCTTCATCTCGATCTCCATTTAAATTTAACTATCTCAATTTATTTCCTAATTCTTCCAAATAACACGGGTTAGGAGAACGAATAACGAGTTTGTGTATTTTTTGATACCAAGATTCTTCGTCTTAAAGCTTTTTTTTCTTTGTCTGAAAAGTTGAAGATACCATGTTACAAGGCATGTGCAGTGCATCCGCGACCAAAATGCAACAAGCAACATTGAGTAAGAATTCAGGTCATATCCCATAGACATTTTGCACTTTAGCGGTAAATGGTCGCAAATCTGGGGTACCACATATTTTATTTATTATTCTTTAGATGTTTCCTTTAAAAATATATATATTACGAACTATTTTATATATATATATATATATATATATTATATATATATATTTATATATATATATATATTTACTATATATATATATAATATATATATATATATATATATATATATATATATTTTCATTCTACTTTTGATTTCGCGCCCTTTCAATCAAGAAGGGAAACACTATCGGTAATTCTTGACAAGTCCCTCGCGACCGGGTATAGGGACGTGTCTCGTCTTTTCGTCGGGACGCAAGCTCCGTTATCCGGTTACTTACTACCCTATCTACGCCCTCGAAACCCTCAAAAGATAAATCATCAGAAGGAAATTGTCGATTTTCTTCATCTCGATCTCCATTTAAATTTAACTGTCTCAATTTCTTCAAATATAGGTAATCCCAACACTGGGGTTGAATAAGCCTGAACTCGATCTTTAAAAGTTTTGTCAGTGGGGAATGATTCCCTTAAATTATCCGGGGGAGCTCTAGTGGACTCCCAACGCCATTCTACTTCATCTATCAACTCTGAGGTGTCCCATTGCAAGTATTCACTTCACCGTCCTCGCGTTCACTATCTACTTTCCCTACTCCTTCCCTTTCTTCCACCTCTTCTTGAGTGAATATTACTTCACTCTCTTCACCTCTTTATTCTACCTCAACTCTCTTTTTTTCCTTCATTTGCCGCTTGTTGACCTATTCTTAAGAGAATTCTTTCCTCCTCGTCGCCGTCGTCTTCCTCATCCTCATTCCCCTCCTCTTCATCTATCGTGGGCAACCGTTTTTCCGGAGATGTTCCTTGCTCTGGTTGATATATTGATATTTCAGGAATCGATGAAGCTCATATTTGGGTCTGGTCGATAACGCTTCATACTGTATCGGAATCTGGTGGGACACTGCCATAGTTCTTCTTTTGCTCTAGGTAGGTTTCCCTATCTCTCCCCCTTCCATGACTCATGTCGTAGAAAGTGTGATGAGTCTGATTTCTGTGAGCCAGCATTTTGGCAAAAGCGTCTGTCATCTGGGGGTGGTATTTTGCCGTGTCGGTGGAGATTTTCTTTATGATGGTGCTGGTCGTAATTTTAATACCATTGTGGGTAGGATACGCTATTTTCCATGCAGTGTTTAAAAATTTGCGGACAGCCTTATAATCAATTTCATGACCGTATGGTGTTGGGAAAAGAGGGTCGTCATACTTTGTTTCTCGACCTAGGTACGTGGGGAGGATGTACTTTACGTACCGTTAGTGAGCCTTTGCAAACACTCCGTGGCCAAAGTAGTTTGCCGTTTGGTCAGAAGACGCTGTCTTATGGACGGCGATGGCCAGTTCAAAAATGGTCCGGTCATCTTTCTGGATGACCTCTTCGAGCCAGTTGTTCAATGCCTCCCTCGTGAGGCCCACCGTCATTTTTATTGCCTCGTGCGACCGCCGTCCAATAGAGATCGTCATGGAAGCGAGAAGTACAGCTTGTATCACCTGTATTTGGTCCAGATTCAACATTTTCTTTGCCATTTTCTAATATTTTATGGTGCCAATCTTATTAAAGATATCCAAAATATTTTTCGTTTCAGAGAAGTTAAGGATTATCAAGTGTTCGTAGTATTTTGAAAGCAGCTGAATGTCCTAGCCTATCTCTTTCGACAGCTTGATACCTTTTCTCTTTTATTGTAAGTTTTCTCTTATGACGATTTAGCGTCTTCTTCAGCCTATTAGTCTTTGATTTTGGCATTGCCGGATTTTTTTTATCTTCTAAGAAGGAGCCTGTGCCCCTGGATTTCTTAGTAGGTTTTACTAACTCTTTTGTTTTTTGGCCTACGTTAATGTCTACTCGACGTTCTCCGAGTTTCAAGATTCTGCGTCTTGAAGCTTTTTTTTCTTTGTCTGAAAAGTTGAAGATACCATGTTACAAGGCATGTGCAATGCATCCGCGACCAAAATGCAACAAGCAACAATGAGTAAGAAACCAGGTCATATCCCATAGACATTTTGCCATTTAGCGGTAAATGGTCGCAAATCCGGGGTACCACATATTATTTTATTTATTATTGTGGGGGTGTGGGGCAGCTTCTATTGCATCTACAGAAACAGATGGATTTGTTTTAAGATCCCAAGCAGCCATCATTATGTGTTTAACATTATCATTTCTGGTGGGGGTGAGGTTCCTATCTGTTTGAATATAAATTTATTAAGTATATAACCATAACAAGAAATATAATAATAATAATAACTGCATAAAATATAAAAAGTTCAAAGGAAGATACTAGATGAATATGTTATCCTTACTACTTACCAGAATCAGAGGAGGAAGAAGTTTGGGAAGTCTTTCTCTTTAAGAAGTAAGCTTCACTAGAATGTATTGACACAATTGAGGGAAATTTTCTTTCCGCCATTTTTGGTGCTGTATTAGGTGATGGCGCAGCATCATGGTCTGAATATATAAAGAAATATAAGTTGTAAATGTAAGTATATGTAATGTGTAAAGTATAAATATAATTATAATAAATATAGTAATAAAACTTAAACGAAAGATGTTAGTTGAATACATGTTTTGTTCATTACTCACCAGAATCAGAGTAGAAATGCGGATCTTGAATGATCTCATCTAAAAGACCCGGTTTTTTCACTTTCCTTCTGATCATGAGTTGTTTTGCCGGAGTTTTAAGAGGACTTGTTCCTAAGGTGTGAGCTTTCTCTATGAAGCTTAATTCCTTTCCACGATCGTCTGAAAATGTAAAGAAACCTAAGTTGCAGAAACAATTCCAGGTAAATGAAAGTATAAATTTTATTACAAGAAATGCAAAAAAAATATATGTATTATAATAGACTATCGAACTTTTATTTCTCCACTGAGGAAAGGTTTTCTCCCCTTCTTCTGTAGTGGAGATTGGGGAAGTTCAATTGCTTGTTGTACACCATTCACGACATCTAACTCGTTGACTTTTCTTTCATCTGAAAATAGATAAATATAAATTGCGCAGTTAAGTCAAAGAATAAAAATTTTATAAAAAAAAAAGAGCTTGTTAAAGTACGAAAAAAACAAATTGCGCATTGTTCCCCTTGCACAATGACTTCTTGGAAAAATAACTAACGTTATTCTACCAAGTAATAATATTAAATTAAAAAAAAAATTAAATATTTTTTTAATTCTATAAAAAAAGTCAAATAAAAAAAAAATTGCGCATAGGTCCCGTAGCACAATAACTTCTTGGCAAAATAGCTAACGTTATTCTACCAAGTGAAAATGTTAAATTGAAAAAAAAAGTTAAATTTAAATGTTTAAAAAAATCTAAGGGAAAAAAGCATTAATTGACAAAAAAAATTAATTTTAACATCATTTCCTAACGGTAAACATAAGTGAGTATTGAAATTAAGTGTAATTAGGTGTAAAATTTCACAATTCTACCTATACCCAATTAAAAGCTATGACAGAAAAACGTATTAGGATAAATTAAAAAAAAAAACAAAACCCCCACTTTGAGGGGAAATACAGTAATTGACCCCCCTTAACCCCCTCCACATTGATAGTACTAGCCTATGGGATAATATATATACCTATAAATAGAGTGGCATATGCAAACTTTGAATAAAATAAAAAATTGATTAATAATAAATTTTGCCCCACCCCCGCCGCCACTCACCTTTTCGATATACACAAATTTTCCCTTAACAAATATTGTATAGAACTAAATTATCTATAATCACACCAAATTTCCCAACTCTAACTCCATCCAATAAAATTCTAAGGGAAAAAAACTTACTTTAAAAAAAAATTACTTTTAACATCATTTCCTACCTATAAAGGCATAAGGAAGCATTGAAATTAAGTGTAAATGTTGTTCTTTACGAGGTGCATGAAAATTTTACAATTCTACCTCCAATCAATAAAAAGCTATGACAGAAAAACGTATTAGGCTAATTAAAAAAAGAAACCAAACCCCCCACTTCTGAGGGAGATAGAGAAATTTGACCCCCCCTCAACCTCCTCCACATTGATAGTACTTGCCTATGGGATATAATATATATCTATAAATAGAGTGGCATATGCAAACTTTAAAAAAGAAAGAAAACAAAATTGATTAATAATAAACTTTGCCCCATCCCCGCCGCCACTCACCTTTTCGATATACACAAATTCCCACCCTAAACACCTTCCCCATCAATGATTATATATATATATATATATATATATATATATATATGTATATATATATATATATATATATAATATATATATATATTATATACTATTATATTATATATATATAATATAATATATTATATTATATATATATATATATATATATTAATATATATTTATATATATAGTGATGCAAGGTACATCCACATCCGCGCGAAGCATCCGCCACATTAAAGATCCGCATTTCGCGCTTTGCCCGCGGATGTTTGCGCGGATATTTATTGTCGAGATTGATAAAGAACAATTTTATAATAAAAATACTGAAGATGAATCTGACGAAAACTTTAAATGGAGAGTATGTGACTCGACTCAACGGTGTAATGATGACTCCTGATCTCCCAGCATGAAGTTCATAAAATTTGAGTCAACAAAGCCACATGAGATTAGGGATGCCAAAAAAAAAATCAGCGCCTCTACAGCTTCTTCTCCGACTGTAATACCATTAATCTCAACTCTAGGGAAGCATTTAAACCGTTCCTAAATGAAAATGATGATGTTTAAAAGAATGAAAGATGTAAATAAAACTAGATTTCCGCCAATTGAAACGGTTTTCTGTGGAAATTAATAACCTTATTTTACTATTTGCAACTTACTTAGACCCCCGTTATAAAGGCAAGCTGTGTTTTATAAAATTTTATTAGAAACAAGTTAATTATTTCGTCACTTTGTGTTGCAGTTGAAAAACTTCAATTCGACCAGTTTACCAGTTTATTAATTCACCACCCATTAAAAGGAAAAAAACGAAATCTACAACCAACACCTCCTAGAAAGTAAATCAATAAACAAACTCAATGGAAGAATCTACAGATCCGTTAGTGATAAATAAACACACGCATTATTAAATATTGTAGTGCAAATGATTGAAAAAACTATCACCAGAAAAACGACAAGATACAAATGATGATCCTATCAGTTGGTGGAAGTTAAGCCAAATGTTATCCCACGCTTAAAGTAACTTGCAAAGGACATCACGCCTGTCCTCCAACTTAGTGTTCAAGTGAGTGAGTATTTAGTAATCCCGAGCTAATATGTGAAAAAAAGAGAAATAGACTCTCAGCAGAAAAGGCATAAAAATTAATGTTTCTCAAGCACAACCTTTCTATATTGAATGAATTTCATTACTAGTGCAAAAGTATATAAATCCATTGTAAAATCTCTTTCATTAAGGGTCGGAGGTTTGGGGAAAGAGGTTGGTGGGTTGCATTTGAGTTGGGTCCCCGTCGGCAACCCATTGTATCCAATTATATTAATTAGATTGTTAGCTAAAACTCAATATATATTATATATATATAATTGTATAATATATTATATTATATATATATATATATATATAGAAATAATAATAATAATATAATATATATATATAATTATATATATATTATAATTATATATATATATATATATATTATATATATATTATATATATAATATATATATATATATATTATTATATATCAAACATCCGCATCTATTAACGGTAAAAGATAGAGACTTCTAACCTTCAAATTCGGAGTCAGCGACTGAAAATGGTTACGCGATATGGAAATCCAAGCCTGGCTTACGAATAGGAAGAAAGTCAAAAAGTTGAAAATTTTAAGTTAAGAAAAAAGATTACATCACATAGGAAAATATAAAAAGTAGCCTAGAGTTTTTCGGAAAACAAAAATGACACTTTTTTCTCAGAAAGGCTCTTGAGGGCTCCACGACTTACTGTAAACGTATAAGGGGGTATCAGGAACTCAAACCCATTCGTAGCTTCGCGCATATATCTTAGCAACCAATCTTGAGATAAAATGCCCCAAAAATTGTAAAAATAAACAAATAGAAACAGAAATATTCATGGTAGAGGCCCTAATTCGATGCCTCCTTAAGTGAATTGGCACCTTGAGTTCATATTCAGCGTTTATCTAGCTGTGATTTAAAACCCATTTATTTATATAAGTAATAAAATATTTCAAAATACTTTATAATATATATATATATATATATATTATATATATATATATATATATATATATATATATTATATTAACTAACTATATATATCATATATATATATATATATATATATAATATATATATATATAATAACTCATATATATATATAATACTATAATATATACTATATATATATATATAATTTTCTGTGACTCGTTCCCTATTGTCGGGTCACTTTGAGTGGGTTGTGGCCTCAATAAGGGACAAGAAATAGGCATAGGGGAAGGGGTCACAACTTTTATGACCCCGCAGGTCACTACTTTCCTATTCCATAGAAAATGTTTTCCGTCCCCATTTTCCCATGAGCTCACCAATCGGTGGCCAATTTTATGTTTGGCCCTGTGTTGAGTTATAAAGAATGGGACAATTGGGGTAAACTAATGTAGTTAACACAGTGAAATATATGGTATCTTGCAATAAGAATACGATAAAAAAAACAACAATTTTAGCTTCTAAAACTCACCTCGTCTTATCACCTGTTCCTCTCTAACGATCTTGGTCTATGAAATGTTTAAAAAGCAGGAGAGGAGAGTAGGATGCGGTGCAATTAGATTGATTCAAGAAGGCAAATGGATCACAAAAAGGTATACGCGCTCACAATTCCAAAGCAGTGCAAACATGTAAAAAATAAGCAGAATTAGCAGGCAAATAATAGAAAATTTTGGTCGTCAAATAAAAATGAAATAAAATTTGGTTATTACCTTGTTGCAATACCAAATTATTTAAGCGGTGGTGTCAATAATAAACCTTTTAAATGAGATTCAAGGAGAGGGCATTTATGATATGTACTCTTGTGAATGTAAATTAAGTTATCCTTTCAGGTAAACAAGTGGTTTTAAACAATTTGTATGTGTAAGTTAATTAGTTAAGGACATGCTCAAGAAGAAGATTAAATTTTAAGATAGTTCATCAAGGTTTGTTATAAAGGTAAGCATGTAATTTCTATTCTGTAGGTAGAGATATAAGATATGAGAGGATGAGAAGTTATTATGAAAAAGATTATAATGAAGGTTAGATCAAGTAAAAGGCAGGGAGTGTTCAATATTTATGGTAAAGGCGTCAAAATCAAGGTTTTTAATTTATTTAACAATTTTTATATTTCTTTTTAAATATTAAAATATAGATACAAATTTAGAAGATCAATATAAAAGTAAGTTTTAAATGTTTTTACTATTAATTACTTGAGTACATATTTTTTTTTTTTTTTTTTTTTTTTTTTTGTAGAAGTTCAACCTCACGGGCTATAGCCCTAATTTCAAGGAGGGAACTGTCTCTACGGAATTTCTACTAGATTCGAACCCGCGTCCTTGCCATGCGACTCCGTCGCTCTACCGTTTGAGCCACGGTAGCCGCAAATATCATCATCTGCTTTCCCAACCAATTGGGATTACTGCAGTCAATTAATTATATTATCTTAACACTCCCAACCAATTGGGAATATTGGAATATTTGAATTGATTCAATGTTTTAGATTGATTGACAGTCAATCAATACACTATTATTATACTATATATTATAATATATATATATATATATATATATATATATAGTATAGTATATATATATATATATATTAATATATATATTATATATATATATATATATAATATTATCTGACTCACTATTGATTGGGATAGAAATTATAGACAAATGCTAGCACATATATTTATTAATATAACTTAAACCTACTAACCTCATAACCCAAATACTAATAATGAATTAATATTTAGATATTTCTTTTTAGAAAAATTTCAATAACATCAGTATGTAACCTAACAATAATAATATAAATAATAACTTGTTATCTATTCAGCACGGATTCACCTCATAGGTAGTAAGTTATTTAAAGGTCACAGAGGTCACTAAACCAAATCACTAATTGTTTGACATAGTAAAAAAACATCTTATCATATACAAGTCTTTTTATTCAATTTGATCCGTTTTATTGTTTGGCACAAACTGTTTAACCTTATTTTACAGTAAACTTTAATTTAGATATGTGATTTAATTCATTAACACAATTAATCAATTTTACCTTAACCAATAATGTATGTATTATAAATTTTATCACTTGTAAGTATATATGAATAATGATTGTCACAATAAATGACTTGTAATCATTATTATCATTAAACAAGTCACTTGGCGAAAGATAATTATTGCATAATATTAACACTTGCAAGTTAAAAAAACAGTAATCAATATATGCTATAAATGTGACTGGCTGGTAATGAGTGAAGTAAGACAAGCAGGAAGCTAGACAGGATTTATAAGTCTCGATACCTAGAACCTCAAGAATCAGCTTTGCAGAATTAAGCAGGTGAACATAGAATCGACCAAGACGAAAAGTACAAATGTGAGGACTGATTTTCCTGAGGTTCTTCAAAAAAGGTAATCAAAAACCCTAAGATTATTAAGCATGAGCTTTGAGTTCAAAAAACAAGTTGTTTCATCATTAATTAAACTTGAATTAGCAACTTCTGTCTTTTTTTCATCATCATTAATTAAACTTGAATTAGCAACTTCTATCTTTTTTTCAATGTTGAAATTAAGTTCTTCAAATGTTTGAAAATCATCTCCATGGAGAATTATGGTACAATGGTCATTTTCCAAATTTCCCAATGAATCCATTAATAAAAAATATATACCCTATATTAGGGAATAGAGTTCGTTTAATTAAAAAAATTGGTCGCCACAAGATAGTATGTCGCGCATTGTAACCTGATTGAAAAATGCCACGTATTCTCACTTAATTTTTTAATGGCCTAAACCTGACACATATATCGATGAGCGACTCCGGGATGGAATTACCGGGGTATGCATACACATTCCGGGTATTTCCGAGAAATTTGTCATGTGTTCGCAAAAATTTGCCTGTGCCACCCCTAATTTGCAAATACGTTGTGCCCCAATATTTTGAAAGTCGATTTTTATCTCCGAGGTGGAGTCGTTGTAAGGTTTCCGGGGACGCTGAGCCACCCTTAAACGAATTTGGTCCTTGAATTTAAGTTTTAACGATTTTTGAAAAATATTTATTCATTTTCATTTTTTTTTTAAATTTATTAAAAAAATAATAGTGATATCCATTAGTTGATTATATTCTGCCCTACATTATTAGGCTAGTTTCTGACCTAAATTCCGGATATTTTTTTTTTAAGTTTGAGGGGATCAAATTATGTGTATGCAGAAAAAAACAAACCTTTTTTGGCACATCCCGTAAGAAACTGCTGTGTATGCAGCATCATTTTGTGCCAAGGTCTAGAGGGAGTAAGGAGGACAATGTTTTTTTTTTTTCGGAGGGGTAAGTTTTGAAAAGTCGTTCCCCGGGAAGCCTCCTGCCACTGAGCAAGAGCTACTTATGGGTCCACTAAGACCATATATCATTGTCTTTTTGTTTCCTGCGACAAGCAGACTGTGTTAGACTAGCTACAGAAATTTCCATTTATTAATTTACACTGTCCTGCAGTCGACGCTTGGGGCGCCCCGGGGGTGGTAGGGGGTTAGCTGGGCTGACGATCCATAAGAAGCGTACCCATTAGTATTTATATTTGCTAAGCACCCCCAGGGCGAGCCACCCTCCAAAAAAAAAAATCTTAAATACACATCATGCCATACATTCATTTGGTGAGTCAATCCAACAGACGTCTCTTACCTAAACTTAAGATACTAAAAGACTGGCATTTCACGTGCATGTCTTTAAAGAATCTAATTAGATTCTCTCACATTTATTACTGGATAAATGAGTCTCAAAGAGAGTGAGCCAATCTTTAGATAGTATACGGGGTTACAAATATAGACATAATTAATCTACAAAATCGAATCTCTTATATCATATTTAGATCATACGCTAACAAATAATTTTGTGAGGCAGATTCTAGTTCCATTCATAAAGTAAAATGGTTCTCTTTCACCTGCGCTTTAACATTATGTATTTAAAATTTTATACGATTAATGTGATGGTTTGGTATGGTTTTCGCTCTAATAAGACAAACTTCAAATTCTCTCCACTTGTTATATAATGGTTTTCAATTAGTTAAATTTACCAATATCTAGAACAATATTATCCTCTTGTGATGCTTTATATTTTCCAAGTAGCAACATATACTAAATTTAATAACAATAACAGGATTGGCTTCATAATTTTAACATTCTTTGAATTATCATCAACATTACTAGAAACTCTGGACAAACTCCGTGGGGGGTGGTCGTAAGTTTTTAACAATCACAAGTGAAAAACATTACTGCTATCTAACTCCTATTTTTTTATATAACTATCACACATCTTATATCCATATTTCAGTATTAATTTCAGATAATAATAATAATTTATATATAAAAAATAATTAATTAATATATAATAATAATAATATATAATAAATAAAATATATTATACATAATAAATATTTAACATTCTCTATTTTAATATTTTTTCACACATCTTCGTTTATCGGCTTTTCACAAGCAATCAATGCAAGTTACTTGGCTTCCAACAGCCTATTATGCAAACTTTTTCATTCCATTCAAACGCCCTACCAGCTTAATCTCCTCGTATCAAATTTCTATTAGTTAAATATATAGAGCAATATCAAATAAGCTATTATGCATCTATAAAGTTTAATACCTATCGTTTAAAAAAAATGCATACAATTCAGAATTATTTTCAAACGTGTTACGATTCTCGAATTGGGGCAACAACGAATGTTTGGATGGGGGGGTTATACATGAGGCGACCATTACAAGTGTGGGTGAGGGCTTAGAGGTAGTTCATGGCCATTCCCCACTACATTTCCAAGTAATTCAAGATAAAAAAAATAGAGCTTTATATATATATATTTATATATATAATATATATTTATATAAGTATATATTATATATATATATATTATATATAATATATATTATATAATATATATATATAGTTTAAAGACCTTAAAAAAATTCATTGTGGAAAGTTCTTGTAAGGTTTGAAACTTATTAATTGAGGGGTGAGAGGGCCCATGGCCCTAAACTATGATCTGACCCGCCTCCACTATAACGGCGCCGCATATACTATATATATATATATATATAATATATAATATAATATATATATATATATATATGACCCTATATAGTTATTATATATATTAACTATATATAATGTAGTGAGTACTAGATTCAGATATAGCTCTAAAAAAAATATATTTTATAAAATGTGTGTGTGGTGTGTGTGACTGTGTGGTGTAGGCTGTTTCAGATGTAGAGGGTGAAATGAACAGCGAAGAATCTGACAGGATATTGGTGAGTTTAGAAGAGATAATCTTCCATTAGAAGTGGCCTGTGCATTGCCGTGATTGGCAGTTGGCACAACCCACCAGTCGGAGGAGGCCGTCAACACGTCTTTTTAAGTATGGGTCGGTTGAAGGGAGAATGATAGGGGCTACATTTGGAGTCAACCCTTCTATGCTTCTGCAAAATTTATGGAGGGGGGGGGTTTTTTCTCGAAATTTTTTTTTTTTCTTTTATAAAAGTTGTGGGAGTGATTACCGGACTAAACACCCTCACATAGTAGTGCCCATGGGGGTTTATTCCTGCTCATTCAAGTGCTCTACCTTCTTTCCTTTTGTGGGATGATTCAGTGGATGAAAAGGTAGCACCAGCCTCTACTAAACACTCACAAACAACTCATTGGCCCAACTCGAGCAACTTCTCTTAATCAGCACACAATTCGTGTATCCGATAGAGAGCAGGGTGCTCTAAATAGGTTTTTGTGGCTAGCTAGAAATAAAGTGGCGGGTAACACATTACTTACTAACACGTAGGTAAGCCAACGTTCAGTGGTCTTTTAAACGATATACGATATAAATAATATTTCATTGTACACGGTGTATCACAATATAAACAATAAACTATTGATTATAAAAATTCAATTGGAATGTGAATATAGATAATAAAAAAGTATTAAAATTACGTCATAAGATTTATGTAGAAATTGAACCAAATTTAACAGCAAAAGGGAGCATCTCGGCTTTGATATTGAATATTTCTTAATAAACATTGCACCAGAGAAATACCCTCAAATTATTGTGTAATATAAGAAAAGCGACGTGCATGAGCTGCGCTTTTTACGCGAGGTGCGGAGTCGAGTAGTATATAATTTTGCGAGAACTCACCGAACTTTCGACTCTCGTCATACACGAAATACCCTTAAATGTCAAATTTGGATTTTCGATTCCACGACTCCGACTCCGACTCACTTAAACAAAAATATTTTCGAGAGAACTACCGACAGAGTTGTGGAGTCGTTTCAAAATTTTCGACTCGACTCGACTCCGACCTCCGTGACTCCAGCAATCACGCAATATTCAAATTTCGACTCATGAACACAAGCTTAGTGATACACACACGCTCTAGCAATATATAACATTCTTTTTTTTGTCTTCAACGACTTATTCACACCCTTGCTTTTGAGAATAAAGGAGAAAATAGGTACCACTTCTGTGCGCAGAGTGAGACAAGTCTAGTTTCTTCTAATTGCTATATTATGGCATCGGTTAAAAATACCGTAAAAGCTGAGGTGTAGGCAGAATCTCGCATCCGCTTAATTTTTCTCTACCTCGTAATCACGCATTTGTCATCTGTGCATGACACACGCTATTAATTTTTCCTAAATTATGTATGAATGAACTGTTTTTGAATTATGTAAACTAATAATGAGTTCTCGAACTTCTGACACGCAAGATCGTTCATTTGACTCGTTATATAGTACAGTTTGGTACATGCTGTAAGGATGGGAGAACATAAATGAAGTCTGTGTCCCTTTAATGTATTCGAACATTTCAAAACCCATTAAACGCTTGGACAAGTTATGAATATACGATTTTTTAGGTAATTTGTAATTACTCTCTTAAACCGTGTTTTTGCAGAGGTAACTAAAGATTATATTATCCTCTATATTCAGAAATTTCTTGTTTTGCAGACGAGATATCCGTGCTAGATGCAACGATGAAAAGCTGTGGCTAAATTGCTGCTAATCTAGATTAATTCTAATATCGTAATGGGGGACTTTTCAGAGAGTGGCAGTAAACCACTATTGCGGAGATAAAGAGTACTCGGATTCACATATATCTGAAAATCACATTATGCACATATGCGAATAGTTAAACATTATATCTGGATCCCTAGATACAAAACCAAATTTTCTTGAAGCACCAACGTGTTTTCACTAAAGGATGTAAAATTTTATTTATCAAGTTTGCCTTATTGTGATGAAATGCTGCTAATAGTCAGGAAATTTCACAGCCAATAAAAAGGAAAGATTGCAAGAAACAGACACATACATTTACTATATCTTATCGAAACCATGCAGAATCCATGAACGTTTATTTTGGCCTCTTAGCAGCGATGAAGAGTCTTGTTCTGAGGTGTCAAAGGACACTCTGTCATTGATCGAGGATTAATCACAAGCGAAAACTCTTGGAATCAGAGTGAGAGGAGCTCCCATTGGTTTGATAGACGTGGATGATATATGTACTAACGTTTTTCACATCTTGGCGAGCAGAACTCGCAGGGAATACTTATTATTCACTTTAGCACCTGGAGAGTGTAGCAGGCGAGCGGATACTTGTATTCAAGCAGATTAGAGCAAGATCTCCATTTACGCAACGAAAAGAGAAGAAGCAAAACCCTCTCCCATTAAAGGCTCTATGAAACATTTGTTTTTTTCACATATATATTTGAGAAGTGTGAGAGGATTTCAAGTATTAATTCACTAGCATATATTCAACCTGTTTTTCCAAATGGGTTGAGGGCTTGGGAAAAGAGATTGAGGTTGGGAAATTGTGCTAAAAGCACTCTCGAGCAGCGTACAATCTGCAGTCTCGGTGAACAAAGTAGGTAATATTATATTTATATATATACTTACTGTAAGGAGTATATATATAATATATATTAGACTTATATTGGGGATATATAAAATATATATAGTAGTTAATATAATATAGTAGTTATATTTATATATAAAGTACTATTATATAATTAATATAAAATATACTATATTTACAACTCCTCCAACCGACAGGTCGTGTGAGCACCCTACGTCAAGTATGGTACCGACACATCTTTTGGGCCCGAACACTCTTAACCCTAGGCATATTTTAGAAACCATTTACTTTAGTTCTCCCTTTTTTTTTCCGCAATTGTTTTCCAATTGTCCAGTCCTATGGAGTTAATAACTTCTCAGTAAGTGTTTCGCGCCCTTTACTCAGTAGAACGCTCAGCATTCATTACTCTTATAAGGCTTTTCAAACTCGTATCACCAGAACGAGAGCGAGAGCGTACAAGAGTGGTCTAGTCTTCTAGAGCGCATAAGATCCTAAAACTGGTCTAGAAGAGCTTAATCAAGCAAAAGGAAGGACCAGTGGTTCTAGCTTCTGTCGCCCTATATACTTTAACTTAAAAAATGAAACTACTTTTTTTAAATATAGTTGATATATCTGGAACGTCTAGCTTATTCTTATAACAGAAATCTTTACCATAAAGGAACTATAAAAGCAACCGCCTTTTAGAAATGGTCCCAAAACCTACGAGGACGTATAGAATGCTCATATGGTGATAAAAGAAAACAAAATAAAAAGATAATTTCAGGAAATAAAGGTGAGATTATGAAGAGTAAATCCTCGAACAGAAAAGAAGAGAATTCCAAAAGGGTTATGAAAGGCCGGGGACCTAACGGAAGTTTTTAAAAGTGCCACATATCCGGCCACCTCCTCCGTGGATAAGTTTAAAGTTTATATTACCATGGAAAAGAATTTAGAATGGTGAAAAAATTAAAGGAGATTTTTATAAACAAAATACAAAAACTTGGTGTTAAAATAGAAACAACGAATATAAAATTGAAAAAGATATTAGCAACGAGGTAAAAGAAAAAATAAGCAGTTACTTGTGAAATGGAGGGGGGTATCTCTGCCTACAGGTGTGTTTTAATACTTACCTATTAATTAAAGCCCAAAGTTGAAATTAAAGAATCCATTAACACAGTTGTAAAATCCGAGAGTTTATTATCAGGGTGTAAATCCACAAGGAGGCTGAAGACGGCAGAGTTAAATAAAAGTGAATCTACACTCTCCATGATTAATAATATCAACTGACTAATGATTCTTTTAAATTCACTTGCTTTTATATAAGTTAAGTATTAAACTTAGCAAGATACCCCTCCATTTCACAAGTAAATCGGCTTATTTTTTCCTTTACCTCTCGTAGCTAATATCTTTTCAACAATTTTATATTCGTGAGTTACCAGGGTTGAACCTTACGTTTTGTTATTTTTTGTTTATAAAATCCTCCTTTTCTTTTTCACCATCTAAATCCTCCAGGTAATATAACTTTAAACCTCTCAACAGGACGGAGTGGCCGGATATTGTGCACTTTAAAAACTTCCGTAAACCATCCGGCTTCATATCCTTTTCTAAATCTTTCTTCTGTTCGAGAGATACTCCTTACATAATCGGTTCCACCTTTATTCCTGAATATTCATCTTTTATTTTGGTTTCCTTTATTCACCCATATGAGCTATACGTCCTCTTAGTTTTTGCAATTTCCTAAAGGCGTGTCCTTTTAGAAATGTCAAAAACGAAAGGACGTATAAGCTCCATATGGGTGAAAAGAAAACAAAATAAAAGATAATTTAACAGCGAAAGTAAGTAGAACGCGGCTCGTCAGTTGTTGAGAGTATTCGGCGTGTAATAAGGACGAGACTGTTTTAATTAGTGTATAAGATTATACTTAGGTATGTAGTTAAGTGCAGCTGTCTCGAGGTAGGCATCGAGACATGATGGAGTAATACATAAGACTCATGAGCCTTTCTATGGAGGAGAGGGCGGGAGTTAATGAAAGCCGGCCCGGAATTATTTGTGCATTCTTAAAACTCCGTAGTCCGCCCGGCTTTCAAACCCTGTTTCTGAGAATCTTATTCTTCTGTTGCAGAGATACTCCGTTTGCCGCAATAGATGCCGGGAGGTTGCTCATATCATCATAGGATCGGATTTTCTTTTTCCAAACCCATTCGAGAATTTGTTTCGCACGGAAAGCTGGTTGGCCATTTTCTTCGAGCCACGCCGCAGAGAGTTTAGAAATGTCCAAAGAACTAGAGGGACGTTAGCCTCAGTATGGGTGAAAAAAAGAAAACAAAAATAAAAGAATATTTCAGAATAAAGAGGTGGAAGGATGAGATCAGGGCGAATCTCGCAAGAGGTGCGATACAAAATACCGAGTATGCAAGCCGGCTTGGACTCTATACCGGAAGGAAGGTTTTAAAGTGGCATCAAAATAACATTACGGACCCACTCCGTCCGTGATAGTTTTAGTTTATTTCCTTGGGAAAGAATTTAAGATGGGTTGAAAAAAATAAGGAGGATTTTTATAAACCAAATACAAAAAAGTATGTTTCAACCCTCACTGTAACCACGAATATAAAAATTGAAAAGATATTAGCTACGAGAGGTAAAGGAAAAAATAAGCCCAGTTTACTTTGTGAAAATGGAGGGGGTATCCCTGCTAAGTTAAAACTTAATTAAAAGCAAGGTGAATTAAAGAACATCATTAGTCAGGTTGAATATTTATAGATCATGGAGAGTGTAGATCAACTTTTTATTTAAACTCTGCCATCTTCGGCTTCTATGGATTTACATCCTGCTAATAAACTCTCTGGATTTTACAACTGTGTTAATGAATTCTATACAACTTGAAAAAGAGAGGTGTATACGAACGTAGGATTATGTGAAATGATATTAATACGGACTAGAAAAATTTACCTCCAGATCTATTCTGGATGCCTGGTGTACAGAAGTGGTAGAATGTTGTTGAAAACTATATTTACAGAAGTGAAAAGATACTCGTGGATCTGCCCCTAGGTCCACCATGGATTGGTACAAAAAGAATACTTTTCTATGCGGTTTGTTTGAGCGATATAATGAGTGAGCACGAACTATGTTGCGGAAGGTCATATTTTTAAATCATGCCCTTGCTATTTGGTGTTTGTTTTGTAGTCATTTAAACTGCTTCTTTTGATATGAGTTATCTGTGTAAAGGACTTGGTAATACAAAAACTGAAATGCGTAACCTATGAAGAAAGTAATTTAATACTTAAGTTCAAAGAAGTGTAAACCTCGAGACCTCGTGATATGTTTTTCTGGAGAACGTTCAACATGGCAAATACGTAAAACAGTATTCGTAGAAACCGTGATGCCGAAGCTTGGAATATACTTCATGATATCCCTACAATGTTGAAGAGGGTTATCCTATCTGTGGAGAATAACCCCATGACTCCGGCATGACAAAAATGATGAAAGCAAGATATCGAGTACTGCCATTAAGTCATGTACCCCCATCCCGAGATGCTCAACACCCAGGTAGGCTGATGTATATACAAATATAATTGATCCATCATATTGTAGGTAATAACTAAAGGCTCCTTTACTTTAAGAGTAGTAATATTTTCCCAAAGGAAGTAAAGTTATACAATTTCAATGTTCATTATCTACCTCGATAGATCAAATTTTGGGGACTCTGTTCGCTGCAATAATAAAAGAGGGTGTAGAAGGAAAATCCTTTTTCCCCCTTTACATAGCGGAGCACTGTTATGCAAAAGTTCATTTAGAAAAGAAACAGATCCAGTATTAGCCTAATGGGAATATATATAAGAGGCGGTAAGTCAGATTATTTTTTTTTTCATTAACAATAATCGCACTGTAAAGATAGTATAAGAAAGACACTTCCTGTAATAAGGACGAAGAAAACCACATTCAGAGAATCAAAAATGCAGAGGGGGTTTGGGTGGCCTTGGTGGATTTTTTGCCAAGCTATGGAGAAGTTGCAAGGCCTCTATTCAGGAGAGGTGGGGAATATATAGGTAAAAAAGCTTGATAAGAAACCAGGTTTGCATACTATCAAGATATGCGGCAGGAAAATAATCCTCGTTACAAAGCCATTAAAGACGTATATGCCGATGTTTCAGATGAGAATGTTGGATGAAGTTAAGCCCGGTAAAATAAGGCGGTAAAAATGGTCAGTCAGGGACGAGCACCTATAGAAGATTGTTATAAAGAAAAAGGCTAAGCGGAAAAAACCTCTAAAGAAAAAATGTATTGATGTATTTGCTATATAATTACTAACTGATAACTTGTTATACGAATGTATATATTAAGTTAAGGTTTTTCCATGTAAAATGTTTCATATATACAACCAAGAACGTCGCACATGCAAGAATTGCATTTTCCCTCTTCCCCATTCTTCTATCCCTGATTGGTTGTAAGAGTTGAAGAATTTGGATCTCTTCTCCATGAAACCCTCACAGATTTAAGCGTTAGCGAGTCCAACTTTATCAGTAATAATCCCTGCATTTATTCAAATTAACATACAGATGTTCCTCTAAGAGTTGTCAATATTCCAGGTGTCACTTTGATTCAATAACCTAGAGACCCCTCTAATGTTGTTTTTTTTAATAATATGTAAATAATAAATTGACCAAACCTGATGGTACAGATCTTCCTTCGGGTGGTAATGACCATATAGTATATACAGAATCAAATTCCTTGTATACATGTTTTCCCCACACAGGTTGAAGTTCCTATCTTAAACGGACTTTCCACTAGGGGCGTCCAGCGGCTAAATTATCCTATAGACCTATTAGAGGCATTTGTGTTAAATTATTCAGACGGACGACTAAGCAGTCCCTCATCTCCAGATCATTGTGTTTTTTTATAGTTTCCAAAGTATGAAGCTGCACATATAGATGAAGCAGCTAAAGTCATCATAAATAATATTTATGAATTTTACGGTCGATTAAATGGCGGGATATCTTTCTCTCAAAGATAAAGCGACTCATTCTACCATCCTGTAGATACTAGAAATCTTTAATCAACGTCAAATCCAAAAATTTTTTGCTCTTTAAAAAATAAAAGTAAACCTACTGCTTTACAACTGTATGTCCAGAAACCTGTTTTTCAAAACTGTTTGGGAGGCCTTATCTCTATGTCAGAAAGTGAATTATTCACCACAGCGGTCAATTTGAAATTGGAAAATGTCGCTTTTTGAAATCTAAACAGGCCCAAGTACTCCCTATTAAGAGAGTTTGAAACCAAGATATTTAATTTCACTCAGGGATTATCGAGTATCTATATCCCTAACATTGTGAACGGCAATTTACCACAGAAAGTAATAATAGGGATTGTGGAACATGACGCCTACTCTGGGAATTTTAAAAAATCACCCTATAAATTCACACTTTCGGGCTTTAAGAAGGTTCAGTTTTAACATTGTGAAATGGACTTCCTCACGGACCGTGATTATGAATGTTATACAACGGAGACCTAATCTCTCTGTACTAGGCCATTTAACGACTTAATAGCCAATACTGTTCATGTTATGAATAGCGGGACAGGGTTTAAAATCTATAAGAATACGGCCAAAGACATAGTAATTTTATATGCCTATTGATCTCAACAGCTGACCTTTCCAAGCTTGTTAACGCCTAATCATTAAACCATTTTGAGAAAGGGTTACCTTTAAATAGGATTAAGTCTCTTTCCTTTTTGATGGAATTCCAAGTCATCCCTACAAACACCCATCACTGCGTAAGTGGTCTATCTTGGAGATACCCTCACTCTATTGAACTTTGAAACAGGAGTGCGCCAACGTCTTTTGAAATTATTAAAGATGAATGAAGAAGGAAATAGTGGATCTTTAAAAATGATCCTCGCTTTTTAGGAGTGTTCGCTATTAACGAAATAAACTCTGAGTAAAGTTGGAGAAGGATACCTGCCTCATATTCAATACATTGCCTCGTCGTCACATTCACCCTGTCAACAGGGACCATTGGATTTTCCGTTTATAGAGCAAAAAAAACGATGCCTGTTTCACCAAATATTGATTCTTTGAAACTTAAAAATTTTATATTATAAATCATTATATCACCTTATTTTTAAATTATAATAATGTAAGGTTGTGTAAAACTATGTCTTACCCCTGTTTTCAACCCTTAATATTCCTAATTTGTGTGGAAAGCTATTGTATTTATTGTCATTATAATTGTTTTAAATAGTATTTTTAATATTTGTAAATTTATTTGATGCTAAAAATTTGTATTGTCAATGATTTTATAGTTTCCAAATTATGTAATAATTGCTTTAAAAATGAAAAAAATGCGATTTTACTACCCCCTAAACTTAAGTATATTATAAAAAAGGTTTTTTAATAAAATTCGTACAATTATTTATTAAAATAAATGTTTATATAAAGATAAACAAAATTTAATAATATTGAGTTAAAACAAGTAAACATATGAAGTTAAAGCAAGTAAATACAGTGGAAGTTAAAGCAAGTAAAACAAAATGAGTTTTAAAGCCAGGTAAAAAGCAGTAAATAAACAAAGCATACTATCCCTTTGAGTGTTAGGTAAACCTTATTGATTTACTGATTTTACTGCTTTAAGGTATGTAATAGTTAATAAATATATGAAGTTAAAGTGCAGTAAAAATTATGAGAAAGCAGTAAAGCAGAAGAGTTAAAGCAGTAAAAGCAGTAAACAAAAG
>JABUQX010063053.1:0-7500 GCA_015478945.1 Trachelipus rathkii
ATAATATTATTTCATTATTATTATTATTAATTATTATTATTATTTTATTATTATTATTATTATTATTGATTATTATTAATATTATTATTATTAATATTATTTTATTATTATAATGAAATATTTTTAGGCTTCGGCTCCGGCTCAGCCTATGGCTCCGATATATATCTCTAGAGTTAAGCTTATCGTATCGGGCTAAAATTTAGAGGGGTGTTAGATGGTGACGTAACCGCGTCGTAGACGAGGGGTTACGTCCCCCCTGGGTCCCCGGAAGTGGGACCCCACCCCCTTAAAAAATCGAAGTTTTCGTAGAAGGCTGAAAATTTGGTGAGAGGATTCCGAGTTGAATTTCTAGAAAGAGTTGGTATTGGAATCTGAGAAGTTGGCTCCGGCACCGGTGCTGGAGCGGTGGCGGTGCGAGTTAATAAACATTCGTGTAACAACAATTTTGGTGTCTTTATATATGTTATTGGGTCTGCGATCTCGAAAATAATGGTTTCAGAACCATCCAAGAAAAAATAAAAATAAAAAATAAATAAATAAATTAAAATTCTTATTCTTTTTGTTTATAACTTACAAATTTGCGTTTTTACATACCCTCATTCAATCAAACTTCCTCCTTCAGCCCTTCAGTGATCTATTGATCTATTGATCTATTGATCTATTGATTTATTGATCTATTGATTCAAGTCATATTGTTTACTAAAATTGTCATGTTTTACATACCCTAAAGCAGCAAATCAGTAAATCAAACCGCCCTCCTCAGCCCTTCTGTGATCTATTGATCTATTGATTCATGTCATATTTTTTACTAAAAATGTCATGTTTTACATACCCTAAATCAGTAAAGTAGTAAATCAAGCCGCACATCAATCAACCACCCTCCTATCCATCATGATCTATTTGATCTATTGATCTATTGATTCAAGGTCGATATTTAATAAATTTCAGTTAAATTGTCATGTTTTACATACCCTAAAGCAGTAAATCAGTAAATCAGTAAATCAAACCATCCACCCCACCCTCCCCATCAGCCCGTGATCTATTGATCTATTGATCTATTGATCTATTGATCTATTGATCTATTGATCTATTGATTCATGTCATATTTTTTACTAAAAATGTAGCGTTTTACATACCCTAAAGCAGTAAATCAGTAAATCAGTAAATCAAACCCATCAACCAACCACCCTCCTATCCATCCATGATCTATTGATCTATTGATCTATTGATTCAAGTCATATTTTTCAGTAAAATTGTCATGTTTTACATACCCTAAAGCAGTAAATCAGTAAATCAAACCATCCACCCCACCCTCCCCATCAGCCCGTGATCTATTGATCTATTGATTCAAGTCATATTTTGTATAACATAACGCCAAAACTTTTATTTTTGTTTCATCTGCTTTAAACATTTTAATTTTACCAGAATTTTTATGCCTTTCATGTTTAAAACTTACAAAAAAATTGAGTTTTTACGTACCCCAATGGAGTAATTTTATAAATCAGTAAATCAAACAACCCGCCCTACCCTACCCACCCATCGCAGGATCTATGGAACTATTGATTCAAGTAACATTTCGAGTATCATTTTTGGATAAACATAACATAAAAACAAGTTCTTTATACACTGATCAACGAATATATGCTAACGTAACAAAGTTTTCACATTAATAAAGCTAACATAGCATCATCTGAACTAAGAATATAATGTACAACAACAAACCTAACATACCTTACATATGAATAAACTGGTAACATTAACAAACTTCCATACTTGACAACAGTAAAGTAACTAACATATCATACAAACAAGCGAGCTATTCACACTTTTGTCAAACATATCTCTAACATGTCAATTTAATTTACCATAACCTTACGTAATTGCCATAATACCTAACGGGTAAAGACAAACATAGTAAAGTTTTATCTTCTGTAAAGCTAAACTATGAACATTATATATACTTAACACACACAACAACCAGCCAAATAAACAGCTATCATTAACAACTTAACCAATAAAGCAACCATAGGTGAGAAGTAAAACAAGTTTTCATTTTTATAACATATAATTTTCATTGAAAAGAGCGTTATATAAAAACATATGCTTTATTTTAAATATATTAATTCATCTAATCATAGGACATAGGATTCAACATAAGCTGAGTAAGTTCTATATATCTCTCCAGAGAATCAACACCCTTTGAAAGGATGTAAATATAAATGCGTTCCGCAGCACTAAACCATTTTCAGCATATTTTGGTTCAACAGCACTCAGTCTCTCGTTCCAAAGAGAAGTAAACTCGTCCATGCTGATAGTTATTAATGCACTCCTGTATACCGCATTATAGGGGAACCATATGTTTCGGTGTAAATATCATAGATTACACCATGAGCTAAACGTACTAAGTCCTCGAGTATGTCAACGTCGTTAAGATGTGATATTAATTCATTTTTTATTTTAAGCAATGCTGTAATATTTTCAGATGTCCGAACTGTGAAACCTATACATGTACGCCAGAAGTTCGAGCAATCGATGGGTCTCCAATAATTGCGTACATCACTGCTTTTAATATTGTCCCACGACGAGAAAGCAGCATCTATTCTATTAGAATCTCTCACATTGTCTTCACAGTTAGATATTTCACTGCTCAGTCGATACATCAGATACGACACACACTTATCCTCTATCCATGCTGCTGCAATATCGATAATCTTGATGAACTCTTCAACACAAATGAATAAGGGTCAATTATTTGAACCTCTGGCTGGAATACAAGCAATGTATCGGTATCCATCCGGTTTAGGAACCGACCGGGGCCCCGGCCCCGGCCCCGGCCAATCCCGGCCATTTTAGCGACCCCGGCCCCGGCCCCGGCCCCGGCCAAAAATCAGGAAAAACCGGGGTTTTCTACCGGGGTTAACTGTAAATTTACACTAAATAATAGAGGGTTAAATCAAGCAAAATAAAAAATATATTTTAATTCCATTACTCCTTTGTTATAAATTGATGCAAAATATATAAACATACCTAAATATAATCAATTTTTTTTTGGTATTTACTATGATTTCAAATTAAAATTCAGGCCAAATTATAATTTTTCCGAGCTTTTAACATAAAAATATTTGAAATTTGATATATCAAACGAATTCGAAAAGGAAATAAATATAATTGTTAAATATTAATGTTATTATTTTTTATTTTATTTACAGTAAATATCTTCTTAAATATAATAATATTTTTCCGAAATCTCTTTTCAAATTATTTATTTAATTGAATTAATTTATATATATATAATATATATATATATATATATATATATATATATTATATATATAACTATATATATATAATATATATAGTATATATATGTAATATATATATTTATATATATATATATAGTATATACTAATATATATCATATATATAATTATATCTATATATATTATTATATATATATATATATATATATATACTATAATAATAATAGACTATATATATATATAATATCTATATATATACTATATATATTATAGTATATTATATAATATAGAGTATATAATATATATTATATATATATATATATATATATTAATATATATATACTATATATAGGGCAGCATCGTTTATATTTATTATTTATTTAATTAATATATATATATATATACTTTAGAGAAGAAGCCCTTGGATTCTTTTTTAGTATTTATTATGCTTTACTGTCACTTCATTTTATTACTAAATGTACACAAATTAAAAACATGTTAAAGACACTTTTTTTTAATGGAAATAAATTTTAAAAAGGAAAGCTAATTTTCGTCCCGACACGCGAGACCTATTCAGGCTAAGGACTGGATTTCTTTCTTGATCTTCATCAGTTCAAGTGTGTTTCAGTTGGTCTGCTATTTTCTTCATGGTGTTGTTAAAATATTTTGATGTTTTCAGATATTCATTTTTTTTCAGAGATTAATTAACTTCACCGGGTTGCTTAATGCAGTTATTACTATTATAAATGCAAAAGGATTCCATGAATTTGCGATGGTTCGTGTGATTGATATTTCTGATCATCTTTATATTGTTGATATTGATATTGATAGAGTGGCCTGTGTTACGCCTATGACTTGTTAAAGCTGAATTTATGCTGTCCTTGTGCAGGTCATCTGTATGTGGATTGATTTTTTTTCTTCTTTGCAAATCTATGGTTTTACCTATAATATATGTTTTATTGCAAGTTTGCAAGGGTTGTGAATATATACCACTTTGGGGGAGATTTTCTTTTCCGTTTTGGGGGTTTGAGAATGTTTTATAAGGTGATGTTATTTTGATGGAATGAGGGTAAATAAATATTTTGGGTAATAGTTTGTTTTTAACGAATATAATGTTAATTGAGGAATTGGTAAAAAGGAGGTGTTGCTATTTTTCGGGAAAAGGTGCTATAGTACCTCTTTTTGCTTTGTTAAATGCTTTTTGTGAGAAAAACTCAGGATAATAAAGTATTTGAAAGTATTGTGGATGTATATTTAGTCTCTTGTGCTAGAAGAGGGGGAGAGCATATTCGAAAGGCACGGAGAAATAGAGATGACAGCAGGCCCGTAGCCAAGAATTTTTTTCGGGGGGGCTGCGACTTTTGCAAGTGGTTTCATTTCAAATGAAGTTAATATATATATATATATATATATATATATATATATATATATATATATATATATATATATATATATATATATATATATATAATATATATATATTTTTATATATATATTATAATATATATATATTATATATATATATATATATATATATATTCTCATAAGAGCTTACCATCGTTTTATAAGGTCAATTTCAGTTTCCTTGCTTTTTGACTGAGGTGATTCAAAATATTTTCATTGCTGACTTCTGTGCTGAGATCTCGATGAATTGACAGTAAAGGAAGACCTGTAATGCGATCCTCTCCAACACTATTCCGTAAATACGTTTTCAGACGCCTTAATGGTCAAAAAAGGTTCTTTCTACTGTTGCGGTGGGTACAGGCAATACTGCTAAGATATTCAGGAGAGTAGCAATGTTAGGAAACCTCCTCTTGTCACACTTATCCAAAGCACCGATCGAATTTTTTGGTTTTTCATTTTCTAGCAGCCATTTACGCTGCCAGAGACACCACTCTCCTTTTAGTGTATCCTCGTGAGGGTCTGGAAGGTCGTCTTTATAAAAGAGGATGCTTTTTCAATATGCTTTTCTTAATTATCAGACAATTTTGATGGGGAAAAAAGCAAACCGCAGCTTTTTTGACCTCTAAAACGTCATTTTCGGGTGTTTTTCTGTTTGTGGTCATTGTTTCGGCGTTTTCATTTTTTCCGAACCTAATTTTTTGACATTTTTTCGTATCAACTTCTACAATTTTTTTTCAAAATGACTTCAAACTTGAAATATACATAGATGGGTCTATTACGCACAAAATTGTAGAAGTAGTTTTTCGATTTTTGAAAAATTGTGCTCAGCAATTGAAAAAAAAAATAAGTAGATTTTGAAATTCAACATTGCTGAGCCCAATTTTTCAAAAATCAAAAAACTACTTCTACAATTTTGTGCGTAACTTATGTATGTATATTTCAAGTTTGAATTCATTTGGAAAAAAATTGTAGAAGTTGATACGAAAAAATGTCAAAAAATTAGGTTTGGAAAAAATGAAAAAGCCAAAACAATGACTTACAACAAAAAAAAAACGCCCAAAAATGACGTTGAAGAGGTAAAAAAAAAAAGCTGCAGTTTGCTGAAAACAAGAAGGAAAAAATATGCGAGGTCCCTCTCAAATGTCTGAAAAATTAGAAATTTTATGTCCATATTTTAGGTGGGGGCTAAAATAGTCCCAAAATCTCCAACATTATGGTTTTAAAATCTTTGTTTTTTTTTTTTCTATCTTTTTCGAGAAGTTTAATAATGTCTTTTCCCTAAGTTTATTGCCCTGACATGTCCAAATGGACAATCTGTAACTGTTTTGGACAAGGTGTAGGTTATTCCAAGAAATTTACTTAAAACGTATATAATGTTATTAATAAAAATGAAAAATTACTGACTGAATTTAACAACGAAGTAGATTTTCTGTGATATACCAGGCATTTTCTTTTATTTCTTCTAGTGACAAAGTTATTGGCTAAGAGTCTCTTTAAAAAGCGGAAAAACCTCTCATCCATTCACAGCGACCATCTGTCTCGCACATCTTTTTGATCCTCTTGCTATTTTGGTTACTAGAAAGCCCTTTTATTTTATCTTCCAGAAGTTTTGTGCTCTTCGGACTCGATCGGAAAAAAGTGCATATTTCAAAGATAGTATCCTAAGACGTTTCGAAATTTGCCTGAATTTAGAAGAAGTCTGAGCGACATAGATTTTAAACAATGTGTTACACAATGTGTGTATAGAGCTTTAGAATACCATTCCGAAATAACGATTGCACTCCTCGGAATTCGCTTCTCATGGAAGAGGCTCTATCATATACTTGGCCCTCTTAAATTTTCGAGTTTTAAACCAAGATAGCCGAGTCTCTCCAAAATTGCATTTTTGCCAATGTTTTCCCTGAGATATCATAAACCAGAACAAAATGATAACAAATCCTCTCTTAAAGTAAAAGGAGTATCACCACCTCCATCACCACCAATCGCGTACCTTACACAAAGTGAAAACTGTTCTGTTTTGGGAAATATCTGTTGTTTCATCAGCTAATGCTGAAAAAAATTGTTTTTATTAATTTCTTCCACTATTTTCCTTTGTATAAGCTGACTAAATGACTGTATGATTTCATTCTGTATCATCGGACTCGTATACATTGAATTTTTGGACGATAGAAGTAAGTGGTTCTCTTCAAAACCTGGTCACCTCCATTTGCCCAAATGTAAGAATTCTTCTAAAATTTCGTCATTTGTAGCCTGGAGTTGATAATTCACTTATACGTTTCACAGCCACAGCCCCTTATTGCAAGACCTTGCTCGCCACATAAACGTATAGTTTCAATTATTGGTACAAGTTTTTCTCTATTTTCCTTCACATTTTTCTTATGAGTGTCCAGTTGTTTCGTATGCTTTCGATTTATTCTAATAAGAGCTTCATTAATTATCTTATATATATACTATATATATATATATATATATAATATATATATATAAATATATATATATATATATATATATCTTATATATATATAATTATATATATATATTAATATATATTATATTATATATATATAATAATATACTATCTATATATCATATATATATATATAGATATATTATATATATATATATATTATATATATATATATAATACTTTGTTATTTGCTGAAAAAATTGCACTGTCGAAAATTTCGGGGGGGGCTGCAGCCCCCTCAGCCCCCCCCCTGGCTACGCCCCTGGATCCCCGTTCAAATTCAATTTTGTTGATAAAACCGATGAAAGTGTAATGAAAGTAATTATTTTTAAAGAGTACTTCAAGTAATTGTTATCGGCGCCAAGCCGT
>JABUQX010063053.1:12500-17500 GCA_015478945.1 Trachelipus rathkii
ATTTTTTTTTCTTTTTTTCTAAATTACTAATTACTACTAATTTTTATTTAATGATCAAGTATATTCATCTATATATAAGTAAATTCATTCAATATAGTTTCAATAATTAACAAAATTAATTCTAATTAAAGAAAAATCCAACTAAAAAAGCAATTTGTGTTATGCCTACAAAAATAAAAAAAAATCACGCTTTTTAAAAAATTAAATAACATCATAAACATTGATATTATTATAAACAATAAATTTTACAACCCTGATATTTTGGAGGTTGCGCTGATCTCCAAAAAAAAAATTGGAATTACATTACTCTAACTTTTCCATTTTTTTTAAAATCAGATAACAAAAAAAATATTCTAATCGACTTATTTTAATAAATTAATGATAAAGTGAAAATAAATTACTTGAATAACAAAAATACCTATAGCAATAGGTAGGAAGTTTACAACAAATAATTATAATTAATAAAACGGTGAAGTGATAGAAATCAAATTCATCTGACCTTCCTCTCAAGATGGAATATAAATAGTCTTTTATGACGTCATCGGAAAAGTTTTACACAATTCCAGTGAAGTGCAAAAAGTTAGGAGAAGAAGGTCTATGGGTTTTTACGCCATTGAAACAAACAAATATGCGTACAGAGTACAGACATAGATACAAAAACGATGAGATATGAAAAAGCAACTTTTTAATCAATAATAAATAATAATAATAATAATAATAATAATATAATAATAATAATAATAATAATAATATATATAATACATAATTAATAATAATAATATAATAATAATAATAATAATAATAATAATAATAATAATAATAATAATAATAATAATAATAATAATAATAATAATAATAATAATAATAATAATAATAATAATAATAATAATAATAATAATAATAATAATAATAATAATAATAATAATAATAATAATTACAGAACTACAGAACACCGACTAGCAGACCTTCCCTCACGCAAGTAGTTATTAAAGGTAATTGTTGTTTGCTTTGATATTTGGATGTGTCCAGTTTTAAAACAAATCTGTTATGTATTTTTGAAATAAGTATATTATTTTATCTATTTCTATGTAACATATGAGTTTGCTCACTTAGAACAGATCTGATTCTAAGCAACAAACATTATTGTCTGTTAAGTATTTTTGTTTGTGTTGGACGTGTCCACTGTCATTGTGACATATGAATTCGCTCACTCAGAGCAGAAATGTTTCTAAGCATCAAACACCATAGTGCTACAAGTGTCAGAAAGTTTTCTTTTGGATTATTTTTCCTACTCAGAAGAAGAAGAAGAAGAAGAAGAAGAAGAAGAAGAAGAAGAAGAAGAAGAAGAAGAAGAAGAAGAAGAAGAAGAAGAAGAAGAAGAAGAAGAAGAAGAAGAAGAAGAAGAAGAAGAAGAAGAAGAACTACAGAACACCGACTAGTAAAGACTTTACAGTCCACTCAAGGGTAGTCTGAGGGAAGATGAGGTCACCGACTTAGAACGTTATAACTAATCCACTAAGCGGTGAACAACAAAACTGTTATTACAAATTATTGTGATTGTGTGATTGATGAGGTCACCGGCTTAGAACGTTTGAAATAACTCTCTAAGCTGTGAACATCATAACTGTTACTACAAAATATTATTATAGTGTGATCGACGGGATCACCGGCTTAGAACGTTAGAAATAACCCTCTAAGCGGTGAACATCAAAACTGTTATTACAAAATATTATGAGAGCGTGATCGATGAGGTCACCGGCTTAGAACGTTAGAAATAACCCTCTGCGCGGGGAACATCAAAACTGTTATTACAAACTAAGATGATAGTGTGATCAATGAGGCTACCGGCTGAGAATGCTATTACAAACCTTCTAAGCAGTGAACATCAAAGCTGTTATATAAGTTCGGCACCCAAATTCTTTTTAAGATGTAATTTTAACATTTACTAGTTGATGATCTCAATAGTTCGTTTGATTTCACCTTATCTAGGTCACAACAAATTCTAATGTTTTAATAAAGTAAAAATCGAGTTGAATTGAAGTTCACAGACCAATTTCCTTAAAGTGTTTATCTAAGTTTTTCTTGAATAAATCGATGTTGCCGCTGTTCACTATTTCATAAGAGACTGATTTCCACCTCTCATTACATCGTATAGTGAAGAAATTTTCTTTGCTATTATTTTTTTGAAATCGTTTTGACAAGTTTATACCATTACTTCTGTTACTTCTTTAACAATCATTTCTAAAGACATTGCCTGTAATCTTATTATCCCAATTTTATTTAGTGATTTTTGAAGACTTCTAATTAATTTCATCTCATCTTTCTGTTTCTAAGAATTATATCTAATTCGCGTAGCCGTTGCTCGTATGACTTACCTCTCAATTCTGGTATTAATTTGGCTGCCCTTCTTTGAATTCTTTGAATTTTTGAGGTATAGACTCCAAAACTATACTGCGTATTCCAGATGAGGTCTAACTAATGTTTTATAGATAGGAACCATTATACTTTTCGATTTATATGCGAAGTTTCTGGCAATAAAGCCTAGAGCTTTATTTGCTTTCTTAATAATTTAATTATTAATATTATTATATTATTACTAATAATAAATAATCATATTGCAACTGATAAATATAATTTATATAATTAACCAACCAAGGAGAAAGAGAAGAAGAAGAAGAAGAAGAAGAAGAAGAAGAAGAAGAAGAAGAAGAAGAAGAAGAAGAAGAAGAAGAAGAAGAAGAAGAAGAAGAAGTAATGGATAATAATCAGGGTTAATAGTTGCTATGGGAAAAAAGGTCTAGTTAGATTTGAACTTTCATAGATGCGGGCACGATCACAGACCTTTCAAACATTTTATATTAAAATGCTTTAAACAATAGAAAATATGAAAACTTTAATGACAAAAGGTATTTTGTGAGGTGACAACAATTCTGGTCTGGTAAAATTTTTTTAAATACTAATACGATGAAGAAACAGAAATGTCCGGATGAGTCAACTTTTGCCTTTGTCGTGTTCAACGAGTTTTCAGGGAGTGTAATGATCATGAACTCCTAGTGCATCCATCATTCATTTTCTCCATTATCTAACCATTTAAGAATAAAATAAACAGTAATAATTGCAAATTATATTTGCAAATTATATTTGAAAAATAAAACTTTCACTACATTTTCACCATTAAGTCTATTACGCTTTTCCTCATTTATTATATAATAGCTCCACTTAAAAAAAAAATATTTGCCCAAGACACTCCTGGGCGAATAAGGGAGATAAAGTCGAGCAAGTTTACTCAATTTAGGATATTCTTACTTTTTTACTTGCCACAATTTGATCAACTTCATTCTGCCTTTACAACATGGCTACGGAGCCGGAGTCGGGAGCTGGAGCCACAAGGCTTTGGGTGTAGCCGGAGCTGGATTCAAATTTTTCTGGGGGTGAGGAGCCGGAGCCCAAAAAATTTTTTTGGGCGGAGCCGGAGCACAGGAAGATTTGGATGATCAGATGATAGTTATCGACTTCTCACTTTACCTTCGGACGTGCTTGTAAAGTCAACAGTCCAGAACTTCATCCTCCTGAATCTGCTGACATGACAACTGTTATAGATCAAAAAAATAACAGAAGAGTTTAATTGGCATTTAAATGCAACAGTTACCAATTTACAAACAAAATCCGAGGCCCTAAAAACCACAAACACCCTCATGTAGGAGAAGTTCCACTCAGAATCTTTCTCAGAACTGAATATTTGATATTAAAGGTTAGGATTGATCTTTGTGAACTAGGACTTAAAATGAATGACACTATCAAATAGGAATCTGGGTCAAACTCAAGCAGTTCATCAGTTTCAGGAATTCTTTCTTGTAGTAGTATCTTGTCAGACAAAGATGAATAAGCCAAATTTGATAGATAAAGGGAACAATTGAAGCTTGCAGAAAATCTATTGAAAAAGGCAATCAGCCATTAAAAGACCTACAACCCAAAAATCATTTAGAATAATAAAAAGTAGAATTCCATAACTCATTTGATCGACCGAAAATCAAATTTAACTGTCACGAAGTCAATCCCTAACAATCCAAAAATTTTGCAAGGTGTTGGTTACACAGATACAGCTTTGCCTCCAACTCAAGCGAGTGTTGAGCTCCTATATTCGGATTTAAAAATAATTGCAATTGCATAATAAGGCTTTATTAAAATTCTTTAAGAATTTTTTTTTTAAAAAAAAAACTGTTTTATATATATATATATATATATATATATATATATTCTATATTATATATTATATATTTATATATATATATATATATATATATATATATATATATATATATATATATATATATTATATATATATATATATATATATATATATATATATATATATATATTATAGAAATTATGCTAAGTAAATACGCATGTTTATATATGTATATATAAAATCCCTATATTTCACTTTTTATTGAGAGTATGGGTTTTGAACCACACCCTCCCTGATGATAAAGCAGGTGTACGCGTGTTACCACCCGACGCACGATTTGCTAAAAAAACACTAACTTTTACTTCTGAAAGATTACTTCTTCCCAGAAGAATAAGGTACCATCAATCTGACAGTCACCTTTGGCAGATCTCCCCGCTCACTCTTCGGATCTGGGGTCACACAGGGTTAAGTGAAAGTATATTTCGGGATCGCTATTGTATTATAGAAATCATGCTAAGTAAATATGCATGTTTATATATGTATATATAAAATCCTTATATTTAACTTTTTATTGAGATTATGGGTTTTGAACCACACCATCCCTGATTGTAAAACAGGTGTGTCATCGTGGTCGGGTGGTAACACACATGCTTGAACGCTGCATTACATTTAAAATCACATTACAGCAGATCACTACACCGTTGCGAAGAAAAATGCCATACGTTAAATATTGTAGAAGCAGGGGTATCAACCTCCAGTCAATCTGGTACAAATAGTCACTAACTGGGATTCTGTGTGTCTGTTGCCAAAT
>JABUQX010063054.1:0-27500 GCA_015478945.1 Trachelipus rathkii
AGAAGTAGAATTGTTGCTTTCCCAATGTTCCCTATTCTACGTAAAGAGTCTAAAAGTATATTATATAGAAGTTATGCATTTATATTCTCGGTATTTCTTCTGTGATGTCTTCATGCCTAAGAACATCATAGAGTTTTTCTTTGGCGTTAATAATAATCTTCTGAAGAGATTGAGACTAGTTATATTCATACTGAATTATAGAGTTGTTACTTTTTGGGGCTGAGTAGTGCAGAGGTATGTACTCTATGGAGGAAATATTAGGAAGGTGAAATCCTTTCTTGTAAATATTATTTGTAACATCTTTGATGAATTGTAAACTAAGTTTATTACAATGTTTATAGCAGTAATGTTTATGTTTTCTAATATCTTTTATTAATGAGGAAATTGTTCCTTTATAACTAGACATCAGAGGTTAAAGCTGCTGTGTTCATTAGAAATCATTCATTAATTATATAGATATTCTTGCTGGGAAGCGTAATAATATAAAAATAATAATGTAGCTTGTTACATTGAAATGAGGGGTTTGGTTATATTTACTTTTAATTTTTTTCCGTAATGCCTTTTGATTTAATATGGTTGTTCTTTGCTAATGTATTTGAAGAAGGTTATGTTTTTACCTACATGGCGATTATTGAGGAAGGATGTAAATATGTACAGAACTTTATCCTTACAAAACACAGACTGATAAGAACAACACATACTTATATCTAAAAAATCAAAACTAACACAATCAAACAATATACACAATAAATACAAAACAACAACCAACATAGCATATCATCAACTAACTACATTAACAGACAACAGCAAACAACAACAGACTATCAGCACAACACATCACAACTTAACATACAACAAACAAAAACATCGAATCATATCTCTAATAAACCCGTGAAGTCATTCAATTAGGGTATAAACTTATCAGCCGTTGCTTCACAGCAGCCTTTTTTGCAAGTGAATATAAAATAGCAGTTGAACAGAATAAAAATTACGAGAAAGGAATGCATCAAATATTAAACTCTGAAGGTTAAACAACAGAATAATGGTGTGATGCATCAAAATGTATCAAATTAGTTAATTAAAAGGTTTTTTAAATTCTATATTTGAAGTTAATAATAACACGCAACAGATACTGATGATTGTGAAAGAGAAGATATTTTAAACATGTACTCGAGGAAAGCTTACCAATGAGGAGTAAAAAGGGTTTAGTCTAATAAATATTTTAAAAAGTATAGATTGCAATGGAATGGAACTCGGTAATCGATTATTGAGGAGAAACATAGCAGGATCGAAATCTTGTTGACTTGATAGCCGATATCTTCGCCGTGATTGGTAAGAAGGCTCTTTTGCAGGATGTGAACTGATCAAACAAGACTTCAGATGGTTATTCTCCGAGACTGTTAATCCAGAATAACAAAGATTAGCAGATTTTGGATATATTGCCAATGTTTTGACTGACGCAGTCCCTCTGGTACTTCTTTTTGCACTAGAAATAGATTAAATCTGAAAAGTAGAGAGCAGCATTTAACTTCAATGTGGTAGGAAGAATACGAAAAACATACATGCTTCAAAATTATTAGTTCCAATTATGTTATTGTAATTTATATGTATAATTTCTATGTTATTTTTGTAATAAGCTGTATATGCTGAGACTTTTAATTTAAAATAGTTAATATTATTTTGTCATTAAAAATAACATTATATATATAATTCAGTTTTTATATACCTTTCAGTATAAATGAATATAATTTTTATTATTGAATGTATTGGTGAATCATGGAGGCTAGGGGTTAAGTGCGGTCCATTATATATTTTTACTTTGATGTGAACTGAATTATAGTTCGTGTGGTTTTTTAGTTCTACTTGCCATGGACAAATTTTTAAAGTGATGTGCAACTCTCCTTTATAGAGGTGTCGGATTTTGCTTACCCTATTCATAATATCTATATCGAAAAATGTCTGGACATTCTGGAAATCTATAGCCCTACATTTAGATAACGTATGGCAGCTAGATTTGACTAATTATGTATTTAAATTATTATAATTTTACATGATTAGGTTACAATATATATTTTCGTGATAGATGTATTTCCAGATTACTATGGTTAAGGTGTTAAATAAGATAATAATCAAAGACTTGATTGCTACATGAGTTAAGGAAAATTATTAGATGAAGAAAGTAGATTGTTCTTCTAATATGATTATGGACAGTATATTATTGGTACATTGATTTCTAGGTCATTAGAGTTTTCAAGAAATAGTTACTTTGCGTCAGAATTAGGTATTATTTATATTTTACATCTTTAACATCATTTGAATCTTGTTCTATGAGTTTGGTAGCAGGTAGCAGGGAAATATAAAAGAAGAATTGCTATAGGTATTTACTGGATGAATATATTTATAATATTTCGATATATTTACAGCTGGCTATTCTGATCGGTTCTTTATTATAGAAACTTAAGATATTACTCTTATTAGAGATTGGTGAAGTATTCAGGTTAGGTAGCGGTTACTGTACATTCAATTTATTGGTAAGAATCAATAGGAATAAATCACGGTGTGTTAAAGTAGGAGATTTATTGCGAGAGTGGTCTCAGTTGACTGATGAAATTATTTCATGGAATAGGGTGATGAGCTGTGATTGTGTCGAGATGAATGTTTGTAAAGTATGATACATCAGAAGAAATTTCTCTAGATGACAGGTTTAATATTTTATATCTATCTTTGAGGATTAGATGATTGAAATAATAAAGAAGGATTCTATAACAAGAAGTATATCAGTAAATATCTGATTTGACCTTATGATTGTCTGAGTATAAATATTATGAATAATATTTAGGAGATAAGGGAAATGTAAGATAATAAATCAGTATATTTGTTCTAAATTGGTAATATGTGTTTTCCTCAGTGAAGTTTACATTTTATATATATTGCTCGTGTGAAATTAAGTAAACATTTTGATAGTTTACTTTGTGATCATGGTAGATGTGAAGATATTTTCGTAATTTAACGTTGTATATCGCTTTCTTATAGATCTTTTATCCGTAAAATAATAATATAGACGTTTAGCTATATGAGTTATGGATCCTAAGATCTTCAACGAGAAATAATATCTGATAGTTGGGTTATTTCGTAATATGATTTTTACTGGATGGCTCTGTGTATGAGAATTGCGTGATACATATCTGCATGTGTAATATTTATGAAGTGTTGATGATATGTGTAAAAATACGTATTTAAATAATTAACAACATGATATGAGTGTTATGAGAGAGCGTTAGAGAATATTTCTTTGATAAGATATTTTTATATATACAGTAGTGTCTCTATATAATCTCTTTACTTTGATGTGTTTCGATGATTTTGAACAAGCAATTTTAAGAATCAAGTCGTTATTATTGTAATGATTTTTATTATTTCTGTTAATTAGATACTTCAAACGATTGACTAACATTGTCTTTCATTTAACTGTACTAAAGTCTTGTAAATATTATCATAGCGATGAGTTTTATTTTTTTTTTCACACTTCTAGACTTGTGTTTTGTTATATGTATTTATTACGTATATACAAGATGAGATTAATTCAATTATCTTATAGCGCCTCTTAATTGTTAATTTTAATTTACATTATATTTCACGATTGGAAAGTGTATTTTATGATAAGCTTGTAGCTAATAAGCATACAACTGTATGATCTGTACATTTTGTTGTTGACCTCTTTCAATAGATGTTATCATTATCTATACGATCCTGGTGTATGCGCATTGTTTAATTTGGGATCTATTTGTAGATACCAGTATGTTGCAATCACTTGATGGTCATTTTACTTATGTAGTGGATAATTTTTCCTGAATAGTGTTAGAGAGTTTTTTAAAGTTTTCCTAGATGTATCCTAGTAAATACTCTTGAATAAGTGCTCAATTTAGACTCTATAATAGAGTGTATATATTATAGATGTCGTAAGGGATACCTACTCTATTCATATGACTGGTATGGTGTGTGTAATAGTGCATATTTACGGATGATAAGAGTCCTGATAGTTGTATAATGAGTGTACGTTTCTTAAATTAGATGTTAATGAAATTGTAGAATATTGCTATAATGATTGAGCTCCCGTAAATGTAAAATTCATTCTTTTATTTATCGCTGCCCTCATGGTCCTCTATGTGATTCTACATCCTTGCTAAAAATCCTGACATTAAACCAAATCTTGACAGACAGGTTCTCTCGAACGAGAAATGGTTGAAGCAGGATTAAGTGAAATAATTCTTTGACGCCTGTTTGAGTAATTATATTTAGATGTTCCCCTCGCTTTATTATATTATTGTTTCGATGGTGATCTCTATTATATATATGATCTTCCTCGGATTTTATTAATTTAGAATTCGTTGAATTTAATGTTAAATATATGTTTTTTTAATAAATTAATGCTATTATTATCAGACTATTTTTGATCGATTCATTTTGTATGTAATTAAGACTTTATTTATGATTATATTATTTCATAAGTAGTGTGGTTCGTACATTAATTTTTGGTTACTGTATTGTTTGTTCTATACTTAAACAAAAATTTTGAACACCTATTTTATGTAAAGATTTAGTGTTTCTTTTTAATAAATCCGTTAAATGTTATTCTATTTTAAAATTCTCAAATCTCATGTTGAACTGTGAGTAATGGTGAGTTTATTTATTTTTCTGCATTCTTCATCCTGGTTTCGTAATTTGTAATATTTATAGCCAAAATGAGATCCTTTTCCGATATCTTGATAAATAAGATATCAATCTATCCTCTAAGAGGATTTTAATATTCTTTATATACTTTAATGGGATGAAGAGTATGGTTCTCAAAAATGACACGAGAGTTCTTACATTTTGTATATTACATCTTCTATGATTTCGATCAGGGTATGGCCTATGTTTTATACGATATTATTAGATCCTATCAGTAATGTGATTGTGGAATACAAAGCTCTTTGTTATAGCGTAGTTCTAATGTTCCTAATGAGGTGAATTAGAATGTATGATAAGCTTTCCTAGATGTTTCAAGTACGTATCCGTTGATGTAAGACCTCACTGAGTTCGGATTTATGGTTAATATAAGAGACGTGGAATGTAACCCATACCCATTCACGACTGGGACAGCAGTGTGTAAAGGTATACATTTGGAAGGAAGCTCGTTTATAGATAATAATAGATAATGAGCACCGCGGATTAATACTTCCAGGGGTTATCGAATGCTAGAGGGGATATGGTTTAGGTGGTTTTGTTCGTTGTTCTAGTTACGTGCTATCCTTTGTGTTAAATCAGAAATATTACCTCCCTAAAAATGTTAGCTAGGATACAGGTATTATTGATACTTTCAGGGATATATGGGCGTATCTCGACCCTGAACAGGTCTGTAATATACGTCGACTACGATGCTCTCTGATGAAAGGTTATGATGATGTTGAATCGAAAAATATGCGTACGTAAGATGACTGGTTCAAGTTGTAGGTTCGCGTAAAAAACTTATAAGAGGAATATGGTAATAGGATACTTAAGAAAACGTGTATTTTGATGGTTTGCCTTTATAACGGATGATAAGTGGGTACTTTTTTTACATAAACATGTGACAATTCTGTAACTATTTCTGTAATAAGTTTGAATTGTTTATACAATATCTCTTCTCATTTATTATCGTGTTCGTGCGATTGACCAGCGAGATAATTTTCCCATTCTCCAGCCTGATTCTGTGTAAAAGGAATTTTGATCTCTTCTCAGTGTAATCCTAAAACAGATGCAGTGTGAGTTTTCTATTACTTTATGTAGTATTGAATACCGTTCACGATGCATAACAAATATGAGTTGTTATCTTCTCGGAAATTCATTATTGTCCGGTCACTTCTGGACAATAGCTTGACGATTCGATTATGTGTTTTTTATATCGATAGACTAATGTTAGTAAATCCGAAGATGGTTAGATCGTCACGAAACGTATCACAAATACGTATCGTCACCTGAGACAATTTCCTGTATATCGGTTTAATAACTGATGGTGTTTTTTTTAACTGATACCTCTCTAGGAGCATCAGCTGCAAGTTACATTTATCGAAGTTATATCAAAAACTTCGATCATTACATTTATTTTCAAGAATGCGCCTTATAGAAGTCCGAAAAGAGCAATATGATGGTATTTACTAAATTTTAAAGTGTGAGAAACATTATGACAACGCTGCTAAGTCTAAAGAATAACACGTATGTAGATATTATGTGACTGTGTAAATGTGATATATTACTCAGAAGACTTATTCTAATCATTCTAGTGACACTTCTATCAGTAAGCTAGAGTCTAGACACCTGAATTTGCTTAAATGTTTAAAAGCGCAGTTTCTGTCCACATCTACGGTCAGAAGCTAGTCTTTTAAATTCTTGATGCTATCTTTTATTATACGTAAAGTGAAATTATTATCTGCCATAACATTATGGAAAAGAGAATCTTTTTGACCGATACATGCAAAATTGCTCCAATCTAGAAGAAAGAGACTAATAATTTTTTCTTTACGTCATAGTTTTATGAAGTATTAATATACTGAGACATGTCATGTGTAGCTTACTTCAGAAGGTAATTAATTTAGGTAATTGTAGATACATCGACTGCTTTTATTCTGGAACTTATGGAAGGTCCTGCCTTAAATTTTGCCCATGTTCGGACTTAGAGTATCAGTTTTACACGTGAATGTGACCATATCGGTTCGTGATTTATGAGATGATAGATGTAAGACTGCCTCTCAATGCTCGCTTTCTTTTTATTCGATTTATTTGCTAAGTACTGTAGTCTGCAGCGATATACGGTATCAGCTGGTGTTGAGTCTTAAGACTTATGTCCGAAATACGTATGTACATACATATGAATTCACTGCTGATGCTTTCATGCTTGTAAGTTAATTCTCAATTTCCTAAGAAAAAGGAATGGAAGCAGTTTAGGTTTGAGTCTCAAATTTGGCAAAGTTAGACTATCCTGCAATTCTTCTAGTTCTGGTGTGTCTGAACATCCTCAAATCTGAGATTGACATGAGTAGAAATATATATATCTTGAAAATATATATACATAATTACTGAATGAAATATAAATAAGTTCGTGATCTGAAATGAAGATTTTTAGGTTATAGTTCGCCTTATGAACTCGATCTGTGGAAATTGGAATTAGCCGATCTGGTCTTATCTCAAATCACTTCTCCTAGGATGTTTCGAGTATGGATGGATAGCCGGTGTAGTAAGAATAAATAATAATGGTTGTGTATGTCCTTCACTTCTCTCGCATTTGATTTTTATGTTTAGTAATCATTAGGTAACATCTTTTTTAAAATATAATAAGGTTCAATATGTTAACCCTTATGTTTTCCTGTACAACTTATCAGGTCTAATTTATGTGGTGTGTATAGCTGTTAATTTATTTCATTATATGTTTTTATATAATGTTCTTTTAATAAACTTGTAAATCATATTTTTGATGTAAGAATTTTATATGTTTAGATATATTGTAGTTTTCCTGTATTGTTATATTAGGTTTAATAAAAATTGTTCTACTCTACAGATCAAATGATCAACTTATTATACTAAAAGAAAAATATGATTGAATAATTAGATTAGATAAGATCAATTAGATCAATATATATAGCAGGGGTAGGAGGGTGATGGGAAGGGCAGTTTGATGGTTTGTTTTTACTGATTTACTGCTTTAAGGGTGTAAATCATAAAAATTATAATAAAATTATGATTGAATCAATATATCAATTAGATAATTAAGTGGTGGGTAGGGGTGATGGGGAGGTTGTTTGATTATCTGATTTTACGATTTTAGGTTGTAACATGATAGAATTTTAAAAATAATTGATGACTTGAAAGTCAATAGATATCATAGATCAAGTAGATCAATTAGATCTTTTCTTCATTGTTTGTCAAGATGAACTGAAGTGGTTGATGTGAGATGTTGATTTACTTGATTTTATGATTTAGGTTATGTATAAGTATTTTTATAAACATGAAATGCATAAAAAAATTAATAAGAAGAAAAAATTAAAAAATAAATATAAATATAAATGTTTTTGAAAAAAATAATAAGTTGTATAAGAAATATTAGTGAAATCTGAAGAAGTAAAATTTATTAAAGATTTATTAAATAGAAATCAGATAACGTTTGCGTCAGTCGCTCTTAGGATCGCGCCAGCGGCGAGAGGCACGCGCGCCGTTTTTCGCGTGGAGCGCCGGCGAGTGGCCGAGGCGGGACCGGCGCCGTGCGAGTGGCGCGGCGGTGACGGCGGCCGGCGAGTGCGCCAGCGGGCACGCGCACGTAGCGTCGGATGCGGCAGGTCAGGCTCGCTCTGGACAGCACTGGCCGTTGCAACTTCTATAGATTCAGACTCTATTCGTCCTTCTTCTACACTATCCGTCAAATTTCAGTCCTTCTTAGCGAGTTAAATTTTAATTTTTAGGGGGCGCGTCCCCTTATCGGGGATCAGCAGGGGTACTGTAATTTTCGTCTGCGAGATTAGTCAGACTGCTTTCTCCATCTTCTATACATCATCTCCAATTTCAACCTTCTATGATCAATTTAATTTTGTTAGGGGCTGGCGTCCCCCTTACGTGGGTACGCTAGTGGTTAGTTATCTTCTGTGTAGCGAGATTACGTCATCACTGCTCTGATGGATTATCCTATTAGGTCTAATCTTCTGATGCTCGGTAAGCCGCACACGGCGGAAGGTCAATTTTGGCATTCGCTTCGGGGGAGGTACTCCTAATATACATTCCAGGCGACATGAAATTTCCATGGTATTTGAGCTTAAGCATACATATGAATATATACCAAGTTAGACGGATTATCTTTTGATACTTTTCGAGAAATCGTCTGCATCGTTCAAAAGCCCCATTTATTATATATATTATATTTATTATATATATATATATATATATATATATATTATATATATATATATAACTATATTATTATAATATATATATTATTATTATATAATATATATATTATAATATATAATTATTATATATATTATATATATAATACGCTCGTTGGCGCGCAGGAGGTTGAGTGCGCGACTTCTTATCGAGAAGACGCTGCTCAATCCTCTCGCGCAAGCAGGTGGAGTTTTATCTTACTGGTGACTGATTAAAACTCGACGTGAGAACATTGTTGGTGGCGCTGGGTTTGGATTGCACGCCTTTAAAGTTCGATTTCCTGGTGGTACTCTACTCCCGGTTCCCGCCTTGGTATAAGTAGATAAATGCATGTTAAAAGGTCGTTTAAGTATATATGTAATTATATATATATATATAATATATATATTATTATTAATTACTATATTATTAATATAATATAATAAAATTAAAAATTATTATAATTTATATTGATTATTATTTATATATATATATTATATATAATATATATTATATATATATATATATATATTATATAATGATGATAGGAAGATGAAGCATATTTTTGGCAACATTTATTATGATGGACGTTTCGGGTATATAACTTTACTCATTCATCAGCACTGCTATTGGAAATATAAATGATATAATTTTATAACACAGATGATGAAATTATATGACTAATTTATAGAAATCTAATAACATATGAATTGAACACATAATTTAATTTAAAAATAAACAAATCACATAAAATGTACCTGTAGATTGAGTTAGTGTTCATTATAAGTCAATGCACAATAAAACCAACATAACAAAAATATATCGAAAGATAAAAAAAAATGTTACATAATGGTTGGAATGATATATAAATTAATGAGTGAAAAGGGGAGAAAGAAAAATTCTTATTTAATTCTGGTTTTAATTCAAAATGCTATGAGAGATCCAGAATTCTTTCGTGTCGAGGTTGATACATTGGCTAAGGGGATAGGGAACATAAAATTTTTTTGTGCAATAGGCGGTTATGTTTGACAGCTCATCCTTTGGCGTATGAGTGAGTTTCATTTGTGATTTGTGAGTCTTTTATATTGGAAAACTACGGCATTTATACATGTTTCAAGTAAAGTTGGGGCCTGTTTTGGCCAGTAGTGGACGTTGCAGTCCGCACACTTGAACAAATATACTAATGAGGACTATATGTAGAGGAAGGAATTTTATGGCGGGTGAAGAAATTTGAAATACTGTAGTTAATAATAGGAATTAAAATAAAGCGAGCAAAAGGCAAATAGATTTTGAATAAGATGGATTGCTGAGTTTTCACATAAGTTTTGCAAGGCGGGTGTTTATTTTTATAATCTAAATTGTGTTTTTCATTTGTATTAGTTTTAATATAGTTTCAGTGGTTCGAATTTTGGTGTTATAGAATTATATTTATTTATTTCAATGCTAGTGCTGTATGATGGGTACGTCATATACCGAAACGTACAATTATAATATAAATGTTGCAATAATTAATGCTTCGATCTTCATTCAATTTTAAATGTGCGTCTCTAGGAACAAATCTTATTGAACAACTTTAACCACATGCTTTACAAGAAAGTTTTGGATATTACGTAAGTATATAATAATCACGTATATATTTAGCTATATATAGTTATATTATATATATATAATTATATATGAACTATATATTAATTTATTATCTATAATAGTATAAAATTATTATATATATATAAGTATTATAAGTAATATATAATATTATATATATATTAATATTATATTAATATATTATATATATATTATATTATATATATACGTTATATATTATATAATATATATATTAGAATAAATAGTAGCACTTAAGGCTTTGATCAGCATAGGAAAATCTTTAATGTTACAATTCACAACGTTTCGGAAACAAACATAGTTTCCATCATCAGGCTAGAAACAAATAATAAAACACAAATACATGATAGAGAAAAAGTATCAGCTTACTAAAGTTTCTAAATAATATTTCGTTAAGTATACGAAACAAAAAATCAAGTTAAGTGATGTAACTTTCTACTCAGCATTTATGATGAATGTATTAAATTCTCCTTGAATCAATACAATAAAGACTAAGTTAAATACTATGAATTTCACAGAACTATATTTAAAAAATCAAAACAAGAATTAACGAGTACATTATACTGACAAGAACAATATGTCATACAAAGGGTACTTTAATGGAATGTTTTTTTAATTATGTGTGGCAAAATATGAAACTTTGACTTAATATGCAGATATATGGTGGTGATTAGAATAAAGTAACATGCAACTTTCTCCTTCCTTGAGAGAAGGAGAAAGAGCTGTACACTATTTTGGAGTTTAAAAGGACCATGTCCTGTTTTTATCGAAGGTTTAATTTGTATGTATGTAAAGCGATCAGTTAATTGTGGAGGTGGTTTGAGAGATATAACTTTAATTCAGTATTAGAAAAATTAGTTGTGATTAAAATGGGTGATATGTTATGTAATGGATTCACGTATAGTGAGTGCGCAGGATGCAGTTAAGAGAAAATTGTGCATGTGAGACACCTATGCTCGTTCGGTTCTGAAGAAATGTTGGCTGTAGAGTACTGCCAACTGTAAGCAACATTAAGTTTTGCAGAAAATAAATTTATGAAACAAAATAAGAGCGCAGTGCATTGGGATATTGTCTTTGTGGTTGCAAAAGGAGGCCATTTTATGAGAAGAGTTAAAAATCGAATTTAATATGCATAGTTGTAGGAGAGAACATTTTAGATAAGATAGTACGAAAGGTTTTACGAATGTTTGATGTGGATGTTGTTCATAAAAGGGTAAGGAGAGATATAATTTTAGTTTAGGAGCCGAGATAATAGGGAGGGAGAGGGTCGAAATTAATGAAGTGAAATTACTTATTTAATTATATTAACAGATAATTGGGATAGATAGTTTGATTAAATAACTGTAGATAAATTAAATGTTCTGTGTGCATTAAAGGGTATAGAGGATGTTAAATGGATAGTTGTATTAGATAAAGTTTTTATTATATTGCATTGAATGACAAAGGTATAGTTGCTAAGACTTAAGGCCTAAGCCTCGTTGAAAGTCGTTTTTCTGTAAATATCGATGTCGAAAAATTTGTTGGTAGTTTTTTTTTAATTTAGTAAATGCAAAAAAGTCAAAAGAATGTCATTGCTTTCATCTTCATGTGTAAAAGTAATGTTAGGTAGCTGTGATTTCATATGAAGCCAAAAAATCTTGGATTTTTTTTTAATTGTAATAGTAAGAATCGATCTTCTCCATATACTTTTCTGTAGAATGGATGGTTTAAATGTAGGGTGAGACATTATTGTAACCATTTTTTTCAGTGAATTAAAAGGAGATTATGGCATTTGCTAGTACAGGCATCTTTAAAGGATGAGATACTGCCATTGCTAGTGAGTCAGTTTGTCATTAGAGGAGTTATTAAAAATGAATAAGTTGTTTATTGCTAATGTAATAGGATTCTAATTCTTTTCTTATTAAAACATTGAAAAAGAGAGCTTGAATTAAGATGCTGTTCATCAAATATCTATGGCATTGGAATGCAGAATATTATGTATAAGAGAATCTTATAAAACAGTCATGAAGAAAGTGGTCAAAATTAATTACTAGATTAGCAGTCTTTAAATTGATGAATTGTCTTTATAGTGTATTCATTTGTGGAAAAAGGAGATAATAAAATTTTTGGTCCTTTATTATCTTTTTCCTTCAAATAAATACTATTATAAAGAATAATATATCGCATTTAAAGACTGGCTATCTTGTTTATTTGCAAACTTAGTATTATATTATATATATATATAACTTATATATATATAATTATCTATATATATAGATATATTATATATAATATATATATTATTATATATAATATAATTAATATATAAATAATATATATATATATTATATATATTATATATATATATATAATAATGTAATTATTTATATATTATTCTACGGTTAGGTTATGATGCGAAGTGTTCATTAGTAGGCTAAGGTTGGTTTAGCTTATTGCTGCTAATATGTGATATTTGAGGTTAGTTTAAGATATGGTAGGTTAGGTTAGGTTATTGTAAAATATTTGAACCTAAGTAACTTAACTAAGCTAACCTAACCTACCTATGAGCTTATTTCAGATTTTAGTAGCTTAAGCTAACTAACCTAACGACTAATAGGCGCTAGACGTAACTAGTTAAATTTAATATTAATATATTTATTCTATATATAATAATATATATTTATATATATATTACTAATATTATAATATATATATATATTTATATATATGCTTGGTAAATATGAATGCGGACTAAGTTTGACGTTGAATCTGACCTTTGGACATGGAGAGGCAACTCACATATTTCTGAGTTCGTAAAAGTGCAAAAACTGATTTTTTCCTATATATATATATAATATAATATTTTATATATATATATATATATATAGTATATAAAGACTAAAATTAAAAAATATATATATATATATAATTTATATTATATATATATATATATTATATATTATATTTATATACTTATATACGTATATATTGCTGCAGTGTTGGATTATCTGCCTTCTGTTAAGCTTGAGTTAATTTTTTAATCTACGTAACGATTATAAAGTGTTGAAAGAATGCTCCTCTAACGAAGGAATTTTTTTAAGCAGTGCATTAGTGATTAAATAATAATAATAAAATAAATTAAATAATAGTACACGTTTAATTCTCCTCTGACTAAAGCCTGTCATAATCAATGTAAAAAGTAAGTTGGTTTGTTCCAGCGATAACAAAGACATAATTTGGAATTGTGATATAATATTTATTAAAGAAAACGTTATTTTTAATATAAAATTCTAAATATAAAATATAATGAAGTATAAGTTTTAAAGTGACTATAACTTTAGGGCGTCAAATTGTTATCGAATATAGAAGTGAGTTCGGTGAAGTTCAATTTTTAATTGTTATAGAATGTTGTTTGTATGTACTATATTTTAATTTATGTTCAATATTAAGTGACTGAAGTGAAAGTGATCCTTCAAACATGAAAGACTATCACTTAATTTAAGTTTAAAGAATATCTCAGAGGAAAGTGAGTGTACAATTATATGATAATAGAATAACATATGTTGTAGATGTAACGACAAAGATTGTTAAAGAATATTCGTGCAATGAGCCAAGAATATTCGTTTTAAGTCTAAGTGCTTTAAAAATAGTAATCCTATTTAAAAATATAATAATATTTTTATTGTTAACTGATGCGCGTAGCGTCACTAAAGCAGTTTAAGTAAAGTGTTGAAGTTGATTTGATTTAACTATACCTACTACGTAGCGAATGTATCTTATATCCTAACCTAATGTTGTTCTCATTTCAGTGAAATCATATATTTATTGATAATTTGTTCTATACAAAGTTTCAAGCCATGATTTCCAATATTTTATTAAGTTATTCTTTGACATATCGAAGTTTCGAATTCATCGAGGCTTCCATAATAATTTTGGCCTGTTTAAGATTTTCAGGTTAGTCTTATATAGATTTAAATACCTTAACACTTTCCCTGGTTTAGGTTAGAGTTTAGTTTAATTTACATAGAATTTAACATTTTTATATACTTTTAGAGGTGTGAAGTCTGCTTTAATACTAAAGTTTCAAAATTGAAATTTATCATTTTCACCTCAATTTTGAAGATGTGTTGGGAATATGTTTACAATCGATTGATGGTTACAGAAATACTTCGATATTCATGATTAGTATATATATATATTATATATATATATATATATATTATATTATATATTATATATATGATATATTATATAATATATATATATATTATATATATATTATTTATATAAATGTAACTACGAATATAGTATGATGTATATAATTTTAATTTTTCACTAATTCAATCTTCCCAACTGCATTTGTTAGAAATCCTCATTTAATAGCAATGTAACATCGCTTCGCTCACTCGAAAACAGTTAATATTAATATATTATATCATGGATCATATTTCAATATATATATTTTATCTGATATATTATATATTTATTTAGGTTCTAATGTTTAATATACATATATATATATATTATATTATATAGTATATATATATATTATAATATGTATATATTTATATAGTATATAATTATATAATATTAATATAGTTAATATATATGATATATATTATATATATATAATATATAATTATAATAATATATAATATGTATATAATATATGTATTATATTATATATATATAATATATATTAATATATATTATATATATAATATATTATAAAAAGACACATATACTGAAAATATATAACATTAATACAGTATATTTTCTTTATAAGAAAAGTCTAACTAAAACAAATAGAAAGAAACAATTTATTTTTATTTTGTAAATCCATTAGGTTGAATAACGTTATTGGTTCTATTAACAATTTCATTAATCTTATTAGTCTTATTATTATTATTATTATTATTATTATTTATTATTAGTATTTTATTATTATTTATTATTAATTATTATTGATTGTATTATTATTATTATTAATATTAATTATTATTATATTTATTTATTTATTATTATTATCATTATTATTATTATGTTATTATATTATTATATTAATTATTATTATTATGTATATATTATTATTAATTTTATTATTTTATTATTATTATTATTATTATTATTATATTTAGTATTATTAGTATTAGTATTATTGAATATTCAGAGAATTCTATAATTATGAAATAACTTTAGCGAATATAACTGTATTATATATATATAGTATATTATATATATTATATATATATTAATATAGTATATAAATTATATATATATATATTAGATAATATATATATTATATTATATATTTATATTATAGATAATATTATATTTTATATATATATATATAGTATATATTATATATACGTATATATTATATATATATATATAGATATATATATATATATATATATATTATATTATATATGTATATATTATATATATAATTTAATGTTAAAAGTTATTATATATAGTATATATATATTAATCTTATATATATATATATATATTATATATATATTATATATACATATGAACCTTTAATTGCTTATAGACTATCCCTATTTTCTATTTATTAAATTAAATATAGATATTATATATGTTTTCTTTTAGTTATATAATATATTATATAAATATATTTAATTTTAAGCGATGAAAATATTTCATTTATTTTATATGGGGTGTAGTGGTCTGTTGAAACCAACACTCTAATTTTTCTTCTGAATTACAAGAAGTATTTTGTTTTTTTTTTTTTTTATGCAACTTTTTTTTTTAAGGATGTGCCAACTCCTCTCATTGTACTATGTCATGTTCTATATTCTTTTCTTCTGATTTTAGGTCAGTTGTATATCATTTTTTCGTCTTTCCTATTCTACTATCTTACAATTGGGATAAGTGATTGTATACTGGGATACGATGCTCATATAAAACGGTCTAGAGGACATTATTTTGATCCCTGCTCTTCCTGTATTGCTTCTGGTCTAAGATGAGCGTTATGTTGGTTATACTGGGGTTGTTAAGTTCTTTGATGTTTTTACGCTGTGTTGTGTCATGTTGTAGTAATACTCGTGCAATGCATTTATTTATGAAGTGTTTTCTGTAAATATTTCTTTTATTTCTTTTTAAATTTATATAGTGGTTTTAAAATCGATTTTATAATATTGCTATTTATTTTGTGATTGCTCAACCTAGCCTAGATCAATTTTTCCAGTGATAAATTTGTTATTGCAACCTCGTGTGTCAACATTTCTCCCATGTATGCTTGTGTGCGGATTATACACACAACAGACCCCTTAATGCTCACAGGAGTCTAGACTATTCTTCTACAAGGTAACGTTTTTATGTTTAAAGATACTTCCATTACAAATTTATTTAATATTTTATTTAATATTAAATATAAAGAAAGTAAAAACTATTTTATGTTGTAAATATTTTATCTTGTAAATATTTTATATGAATAAATATTTCCCAATAAAACTTCCTATCTTCAATAGGGAATTTTATTGCAAAAGCGTATTCGGCCATCAGCTGTTTTCTTTAGTGTACAAATAAACAGACATTTTTGAAATATTTTAATTTTGAATTTTTTTTGGTTTAAACATAAAGCTTGTTCATTAGAAGTGATGCTCTATTAGTTTTATGTTAATAATTTATATATATATATATATATATATATATATATATATATATATATATATATATATATATATATATATATATATATATATATATATATATATATATATATATATATATATATATATATATATATAGGCCCTGTTATGTTTAAGACTCCGTCAGTTTTTATTTTTTTTTTTTTTTTTAACATATTGCTAGTATATGATACTAACAATGAATTTCAGTGGTGATTAACATGATTCAAAAGTTCGAAATATTTTAAATAATTATTTAAAAATCGCATTTATATAAATAAAATTTTAAAAAATGAAATATCTCGAAAAGTACGACACTTACAGAAAAACCAATTACCGATTTGAAATCAGCGTATAAAGCTTATTACAAAAATGTAAAAAAAAAAAAAAAACATTTTTTTTTTTTTTTTTGCATAAATGAAATATCTCGAAAAGTACGACACTTACAGAAAAACCAATTACATATTTGGAATCAGCGTGTAAAGCTTATTACAAAAATGTAAAATAATAATAATAATAAAAATTTAAAAAAAAAAAAAAATTAGGGGGCTCGAGCCGACGGGGACAGAGGGGGACGTTTTCCATACCCCGTAGGGGAGGGGCGGAGGAACCCCCGCGACACCCAAATACCAAAGAGCGGGGGTTCCGGAGACCCTCCCCGGAGGGGGGGAAATAGTCCTACCCTGTCGTTCCCCATCTTTGCGGTTTACCCTTGGGTATTCCTTTAGTTAAAAAAAAAAATTTAAAACTGAAGGAGTCGTAAAACGTAACTGGTCCTATATATTTTTGAATCATGTCCGTCACCCCTTAAATTGACTGTTAGGATCATATACTAGAAATATATAAAAAAAAAAAAAAAAAATCAAAACTGACGGAGTCGTAAAACATAACAGGTCCTATATATATATATATATATATATATATATATATATATATATATATATATATATATATATATATATATATATATATATATATATATATATATATTTATTTATTTGTTCATATATATATCTATATATTTATATATATTTATATGTATATTCGGGGATATATATAAATTGTAGTCTTAGTGTTTTAATAACAGAGCGTTGCTTAGTATATATATTTTTGCGTATATATCTATATATTACGTCATATATTTATATATATATTCATGTATATAAAATACTTTAGTTAACTTGTTGTCTTGAAGAGGTACTGCAAATTCTATATATTTATGCGTATATAAATCTATATATTTATATATATTTATTTGTATATTCACGGATATATAAAATTTTGATCATATTGTTTAAGAAGGGCAGTACATATTTTCTTATTTTTTTTAATTAAAATATATAATTTTACCAGCCTCTTAATTGATTCCGAAGGTCAATTATTTTTCAAATATTTATTTTGCTTAATATATTAAAAGTAATATTTGAGTTTTATGCACAAGACATTGACGAGATCTGTAAGTATATTTCCTGGTAGCGAATACTGTAGTCCAGCCTGGTTCTTGGTACAAAAAGAACCCGACGTACCGTTATATCACTCTGAAGATCTCCACAGCATTGAGTTTGTAGGTTTTCTTTCTTTGATAATACTGTATAAACTCACAGGTCGTAGCCCTATCCAACTGGAGGTTGAATTACTGATATAATATAGGTCGAAATTCCAGAGTACTTGAATAACTGTTTGTCTTGGGGGCCTGACCACGGGTTTGGAAATCAGCTGGAAGCGTAAGTAGACAAAACTGTTGTTTGATACCCCGACAGTGCGCTACATGAAAGAATTCATACACGAATTCATTGTTGAACTGTGAAGTTCAAAAAGTTTAAAGAAGTTTTCATTTGCCCTTTTTTTTCTTTTTCATTTCATTCTCGATAGATTTTAATAATTACTTAAGTGGGCAAGAATATATATATATATATATATATAAAAAAATAATATATATATATATATATATATATATATATATATATATATATATATATATATATATATATATATATATATATATATATATATATATATATATATATATATATATATATATATATATATATATATATATATATATATATATATATATATATATATATATATATATATATATATATATATATATATATATATATATATATATATATATATATATATATATTTATATATGTATGTATATATATATATATATATATATATATATATATATATATATATATATATATATATATATATATATATATATATATATATATATATATATATATATATATATATATATATATATATATATACTATATATATAACTAAATCATCGCCCAAGAAGGATATCATCACCCTGTCCAGTGGAACGAGCTTCGACTTTAAACTCCTCTTTGCTTTCTTGTGCCTTCAAACCAGAAGAATGAGCTTGTCAGTACATCCAAGGCACAAACTAAATTCCCGTCATGCCGTTATATAATATAATATTATGTACCGCAACCTGTCAGGTAGAAATTTATATGCAATGTCCGTGTGACGTCATACTCACACGTCAGAGTCTTCGCTTTACATATACTCTGATGTCATGACTAAGGTTATCGATATATATATATATATATATATATATATATATATATATATATATATATATATATATATATATATATATATATATATATATATATATATATATATATATATATATATATATATATATATATATATACAAAATTTCGTAAAATTTTTAATAGATCTCGATAGAGTCACTTCATTAAACTTGGTAAGTATGAATATGTGGCTCATGAACTTCCCTCTAACTGGTTTGAAAAACATCAAAAAGTGAATTGCAATTGCTATATGTCTTTTCATTTTACACTCATTCTGACACGCGCCATTCTCATTTCTTCATTAACTGAAGGAAAGGGTCCAATATTGGAGCCAGCAGTACCCCATTTTATCCCCTACCTAAAAATGGACATAAAATTCTTAATTTTCAGCCAATTTTGATCGGAAAACAGCAATCTGTAGATTTTTCTGACCTCTAAAACGTCGTTTTCATGTTTTTTTGTGTTTGTTGTCTTTTTTTCAGAATTTTATTTTTTTCGAAAAATATGTTTTTGACATTTTTCACATCAACTTCTACAATTTTATTCTAAATGACTTCAAATTTGAAATATACATAGATGGGTCCATTATCTACAAAAGTCACGAAGTAGTTTGATTTTTTGAAATTTGTGCTCAGGAATGTTGAAATTCAAAACCTACTTTTTTTTTTTGGTTTTTAAAATTAAAAATTGCGATAATTTTTTCTCCTCATGCGATCAGGATAAAATTTTCAGAGCATATGTAGTCGGGGGAGATACATATTTTTTATTTAGATAATTTCTTTGCATATGCAGTAGTATTGGATTTGTTCTTGGATTTTTTTTTTTTTTTGGAAATTTTTTGGAAATTTTTCTTTTGAGTAAACAAGAAAATTATCTAAGTATAAAAGATGCATCTTGCCGGACTATAGAAGCCCTGAAAATTTGATGTTGATCGGATAAGTAGAAAAAATATATCAATGTTTAACTTTTTCAAAAAAAAAAATAGTTTTTTTTTTTTAATTATATTGATATATATATATATATATATATATATATATATATATATATATATATATATATATATATATATATATATATATATATATATATATATATATATATATATATATATATATATATATATATATATATATATATAACTGATATATATATATATATATATATATATATATATATATATATATTTAACTTTTTAACATCTTTATGCCTCGCTGTGTGTTTTGGTAATTTTATTATTTTTTTTGAATGGTTTTTGATAAAAATTATTCTAGACACCATCATTGATTATCCACCTAGGCTTTCTATACTTCTCAGATGTGATATCTATATTCTGCAACAAAATTGGAAAATGGTCAATCTCAGAGTCATCACTCAAAATATTCCAGGTTAACAAATCAATCAATTCCTTAGACACTATGGATAAATCTAAACAAGATTCAATTCCATTAGAATCAGATCTATAAGTGGACTCTGGAAGAATCAATTGACGTTCCATAATAAATTCCACAATTTCCTTACTCATTGAGTCTGCAATATTTGAATCCCACATAGGATGATGTCCATTAAAATAGCCAGTTACAACAACTGAAATATTCTGAGACACTTGTAATAAAATACTACCCAACTTAGCTTTAAAACTTCCCATTTGAGATGGCATATATACAGAAAAAATTACAAAAGTGAGATGTTTAAAATAAATTCGTGCACCAATAAGCTTCAAACCTGTATTTATTTTTAGAGGATTAAATTACATAGATGAATGAATATCTAACAAAACCCCACCTCTTCTACCTTCTCGGTTCCTACAACAAAAATTATTTTGTGATATATACATAAATACACTGGATTATTTGTCCTGTAAGTATTTCTCCTGCAAAACTATAATAAAGGGGAAAATTCATGAAGAAATGGAAAATGTGACTTAAATCCGTGAATTAAATCACTGCTATACAGAAAGTTTAGATGGAAGAGTCATCATGAGAAGGAGAAATTGAAATTGGGTTACCAAATATAGTTATAACACTGATCAGGAGTAAAATCATCATAAACATTTAAAGAGTTTAAAAGATTTACCATTTCATTTGACACCTCTCGAGAGGAAAGGTCGGTTTTAAAATAACACCCAAATCTGCCAAAAAAATTAAGGTCTGTTCCAAAGTTGGGGGATTCCTAATTTGCCTAATATCCTGACATTGTCGAGAGCCAACCCAAATTGCCTCTGAAGAATTACCATTTTTATCCTTGGAAGCAGCAGAATAAGTTATTGTATTATTTTGTTTATTATTTTTATTACAAAATCAATTGACGATTAACGATTACATATCTGTCGAGTATTTTGAAAAGACAACTTTTCATCAACTTTATATTAACGATTTCCACCACTCTACGATAATGAAAGCAAGATCTATTATATGAAGCATACTCATCTCCACAATTTAAGTATCTAAGAGTTTCATTTTGACATGCATTAGTTTGATGACTACCAGTATAAAAAAAACACATTTCAGCTCATTTTTACAAAATTTACTACAATGTCCATATTTTTGACAATTGAAGTATCTGAGAGGATTGGGATAATAAGATCTGATATCATAAGCCAAGAAACCACAAAATAACTTACCAGGTAAAGTACTGCCATTAAATGTATGAACAGTAAGAGGAAATAAAAGTTTTCCTTTACCTTTATATAATCTATGTACAAAAGTTACATGTTGTTCTTTTATTAAGATTACTTAGAAGGTCCTTTTCAGTTTCTGACATCAATTCAGGAGCATAAATTATTCCTTGTACTGTTTAAGTTCTTGGCTACTGTTACATATACAGGAAAAGTATCATTTAAAATATTTGTAGTTTTTAGTAAATTGCAGGTTTGTTTATCACTTTTAGTTTCAATTAACAAGCTTCCAGAATTAAAATTTCGAGCATACTGCACCGACTCACCCTCCTGCATCAATATAAACTACTTTCTGCAATCCAAAAGGGCTAACTGATTTAACGGTTCTGTTAGGGTCAGTTGATGACAAGAAAAGAAATCTAACATTCCTGTAATCATTGCTTTACTGTATCAAACAGACATTCGCTCTAAAGCCAGAAATACTGTTTGGATTCGGGTATACCCATCAGACAAAGTCCTATGTGAATCCTCATGTGAGGTCTTGATAATGTTTCTACTATTAAACCTTCAAAATTTTTTAATGGAGCTGTACCAGAACGGGACGTAGAAGGTAGAACAGTAAATTCCTGTGTTGCAGGAAATAATAAACATCATCCTGGTGCATCTCCAGATTGACATCACATTGATTGATGAATCAGTATCAGATAAAGAAGATCCAGAAGATTCTAGAAACTCAGAAACCATACCTCTCTCCCCCACTTTATCAGTTGTAGATTTCGAAGTTGCATTCCCTTTATCTTCCACTAATCTATCACGCTTCTTTTTGCGCTTTACCCATGGGAAAAATTCTTTAGTTTTTAAGAAAATGGAAAGTTTAAACAGAATGCAATATCAATTTCATACTTCACTAATATAAAAATATTTTCACATCTGGGATATTCACTTCAAAATCTAACTCTGCAAAACTAAACACTATCTCAAAACAACTTTCCGGTTTGGAGGCTCGCATGCCCGATGCTCTCTTCCTTTATTAGGCAAAATTTGAGAATTTTCAACTGTTTAAAAATGGGTTAGAGCATTACAGGATATGGCTTTACAATGGTAAACATAAATTATTTTGAATTTGAGAAATACGGAAACCTGATAGATTTTCAGACATGTGTAGGCGTTTCAATTCACCCAGGGATACAGTGTGAAGTGGAACCGGAAACTTTGCCTTATTGAAAAAAAATAGAATTGATAAATAAGACTTATCATATATATTTTATCCCTAACAGTGTTTATATCAGGACAATTCACATAGTATAGATGTAATCTATACTGCCCTATTCAATATAACTGCAGTTAAAACTATAGGGAGAAATTTCTGCATTTAAGAATATTTAAATTTTACTGCAGTAGCAGAAATCTTACTGCTGTAGAATTGAAAATAGAACCATAGATTAATAATATTTAAATTATTACACTATGAAAGAGCATTCTGGAACGTTTCGTTTCACTATTATTCAATATTATTTTCCGTGGAACGCACCCTACGTCTGATGAAATCTGTTTGACTATGGCAAAAATTAGTAGATGACTTGTAATAATATATAATTTAGCACAAAAATCGTAAGAAATGCTTACCAAAAGTAAGGAATTTTCGTAATTCTGTAAGGTTGCCATTTCCCGTGATTGGCGATTTTAGGACGTGCTTACAAAAAATGTAAACAAAAATGTCGGAAGGAGGGAGGAGATTTTTTTTTTTTCTGATAGCATAATGAATAAGGAAGGTTTTTGACCATGACTAAAAATAATAAGATTGTGCCAAATATTTGTCTGGTATTCATATTTTTTTTCCTGTTTGATATAATTGTAAAGAAATCAAATATTATTATTTTCACTACGTTGTTGTCCCATTTGAATTTGTAACAACTGAAGATGTTTCATCATTGTGGTTTCATTCAATAAAATTAGCTTTAAATCTAAATCTTCTAAAATGTTGAACTCCATCACAATAGTTGATCAATTAAGTGTAATATAAATTTGTTACTTCTTTTTAAATTTGTTTATTCAAAATCTCCGGATTATATCACCATAGCCGATTTTAATTGTTTGTAAGACAAAATAAACTACGTAAGCCGTCGTGTTCGATTTTCCATGAAATTTGTGCCAAAACTGTGTAAGCATTTCTTGCCGTGTTTAAGCACAAATGACAAAAGCGAAAACGCTTTAATTTATTCACCTTTCTAAATGATAACATAGTATAGATATAATAAAAATTATAGTACTTCAATCCAATGTTATAATTTTTTGTACCATCATGCGTGTGTGTGAGTGTACTATTCTGCGGCAAAATTTGGCGCCAAAAAGTGAAACTAAAATAATGCGGTATCGTATATAACCAAAGTTATTTTTGTAATCACTAATATATTTAGTATTTATCGTGATAAAAAATTTTTAAGGAAGATTCTTAATATATTTTATAAAAATCATTTAATTACTTTGTGTTCGAAAACGCCATAAAGAGGAAACTGTCATTTAAAAAGGAGATGAGATATTTGTTTGTTATTTACCAATCACAACGCTGCTTACATTTCGACTTAGGCAAATCAAGGCATGGCTTTCTTTCGAATACAACCGTTGAAATTTTGAATTATTTGTTCGATAATTTCCCTCTCTATTTGACCTACTTTATGTAAGTATATGAATACTGTGATGATAATGACAGTTCATATATTTATAGTATATATTTTATTATATTAATTTTATTATGTTTATATATTTCTTTTTTTTTTATTTTGTTTATATCTTAATTTTATTATATTAATTAATAACAGGTAAATGTGAAATACTCGATTCACAATTCTAAATGCTAAGACAGTTCATATTTATAGCAATTGTATATGTTTTATTATTATTATTATTATTATTATTATTATTATTATTATTATTATTATTATTATTATTATTATTATTATTATTATTATTATTATTATTATTATTATTATTATTATTATTATTATTATTATTATTATTATTATTATTATTATTATTATTATTAATCTCAGGTATTCTAAAACATTATTATTCATTAAATGTTTATTTAGTCAAGTTTGCAAGCTATAATTATTACTAATACAGTACTATTACATTTAAATCTTATTCAGTGAAATTCATTGCCAAGAATCCTTTATAGTTTTAAAGAAGAGATTAAAATGAAATCTCACAAAGAACATTTACATCTTTATGAACAGAGCATTGAGCGACGGATATCACTTCTGGCACATCTACAAAGGTTGTAACCAAACACTTGTCCGCTGTAGGAAGGGAATTCTCAAGAAAAAGTGTGAAAGGATAAGGCCATGGGTATTTTGTACCTGTGCAATATATATATATATATATATATATATATATATAGGCAACTGCTATATATATATATATATATATATATATTTATATAATATATATATATATATATATATATATATACATACATATATACATATATACATATATACATATATACATATATACATATATATATATACATATATATATATATATATATATATATATATATATATATATATATATATATATATATATATATATATATATAGTATATATTATATATATATATATATCTACATATATACTTATATATATATATATATATATATATATATTATTAGCGGTTCTATTTTATTCTAGAATAGTCCTTAAAAAAATCAATCATGAAGTGGAACCGGAAACTTTGCCTTATTGAAAAAAAATAGAATTGATAAATAAGACTTATCATATATATTTTATCCCTAACAGTGTTTATATCAGGACAATTCACATAGTATAGATGTAATCTATACTGCCCTATTCAATATAACTGCAGTTAAAACTATAGGGAGAAATTTCTGCATTTAAGAATATTTAAATTTTACTGCAGTAGCAGAAATCTTACTGCTGTAGAATTGAAAATAGAACCATAGATTAATAATATTTAAATTATTACACTATGAAAGAGCATTCTGGAACGTTTCGTTTCACTATTATTCAATATTATTTTCCGTGGAACGCACCCTACGTCTGATGAAATCTGTTTGACTATGGCAAAAATTAGTAGATGACTTGTAATAATATATAATTTAGCACAAAAATCGTAAGAAATGCTTACCAAAAGTAAGGAATTTTCGTAATTCTGTAAGGTTGCCATTTCCCGTGATTGGCGATTTTAGGACGTGCTTACAAAAAATGTAAACAAAAATGTCGGAAGGAGGCAGGAGATTTTTTTTTTTTTTTTTTTTTTTGCATAACGGATAAGGAAGGTTTTTGACTATGACTTTAAAAATAATAAGATTGTGCCAAATATTTGTCTGGTATTCATATTTTTTTTCCTGTTTGATATAATTGTAAAGAAATCAAATATTATTATTTTCACTACGTTGTTGTCCCATTTGAATTTGTAACAACTGATGATGTTTCATCATTGTGGTTTCATTCAATAAAATTAGCTTTAAATCTAAATCTTCTAAAATGTTGAACTCCATCACAATAGTTGATCAATTAAGTGTAATATAAATTTGTTACTTCTTTTTAAATTTGTTTATTCAAAATCTCCGGATTATATCACCATAGCCGATTTTAATTGTTTGTAAGACAAAATAAACTACGTAAGCCGTCGTGTTCGATTTTCCATGAAATTTGTGCCAAAACTGTGTAAGCATTTCTTGCCGTGTTTAAGCACAAATGACAAAAGCGAAAACGCTTTAATTTATTCACCTTTCTAAATGATAACATAGTATAGATATAATAAAAATTATAGTACTTCAATCCAATGTTATAATTTTTTGTACCATCATGCGTGTGTGTGAGTGTACTATTCTGCGGCAAAATTTGCCGCCAAAAAGTGAAACTAAAATAATGCGGTATCGTATATAACCAAAGTTATTTTTGTAATCACTAATATATTTAGTATTTATCGTGATAAAAATTTTTTAAGGAAAATTCTTAATATATTTTATAAAAGTCATTTTATTACTTTGTGTTCGAAAACGATATAAAGAGGAAACTGTCCTTTAAAAAGGAGATGAAATATTTGTTTGTTATTTACCAATCACAACGCTGCTTACATTTCGACTTTGGCAAATC
>JABUQX010063054.1:32500-35000 GCA_015478945.1 Trachelipus rathkii
CCTACGTACCTATGCCGCCGGACCTAGTGCGCCTAGTGCCTTTGCGCCTATATTTTTGTCACATCAATGAGCCAAGCGCCTATGCGCCTATGCGCCTTTGCGCCTGCGACTTTTCGCCGGCCGGTGCCTGTTCGCTAAATTTATTTGCAAAGTAAACTTTAGTGCAATAATAAAAGCATGCTTTTATGAGGAAGAAAAACACATTTATTAATTTTGGTAATTAAATCACCGTAAACTAATATCAACACGTCCTCTTGCTCCTCCATGTCCTTGTGGTCCATGTTTTTCCCCCAGGAGGTCCAGCACGAGCGCTGCAGAAGTTGCAAATTTTCAGAGCCATAGTTGCAAATTTATTTGCAGTTAAGAACTACTGAACTAGTTATATATATATATATATATATATATATATATATATATATATATATATATATATATATATATATATATATATATATATATATATATATATATATATATATATATATATATATATATATATATATAAATATATATATATATATATATATATATATATATATATATATATATATATATATATATATATATATATATATATATATATAAAAGTTTTACATTGGTTTTTAGAATGATGCAAGTTAGCCATGCTTCTAAGTTCTAACTTTTAAGGGTAAAAAAAAAGGCTTTGTTCCAGTTCATAGGCGCGGCTATAGGCGCGGAGAATTGGCGGTGCGTCTATGCTTAGTCCGACTTTTTAAAAATTGTTGCGCCTATGTGCCTTTGCGCCTACGAATTTAACTTTAAGGAGGAAACTTAAAAACTAAATTTTCATCAATGAGTGACCTTTGACCTCTTATTATAGATCAAAAAGGTCAAACTGATAACTGAAACCAGGATGCGAAGAAAATATAGTTTCGTGAATCTCTAGATGTATACTTTACAAATATTCTCTCATTATCATACAAATAACAATGATTTTTAGTTAAATTACAATAATGAGAAGGAATTTAACTGGATTGTAAATAAATATATTAATCTGTTTTTAATTTTTCTAATGTTAATATTTAAAAAACCAGTTAATTAACTAAGGATTACAAAATTTATACAGGATTTTAAAAATGTTCAAATGAACAACTATTCCAAATTTCAACGTAAGTAGCGTAGATCTAGAAACATAAGAGATAGCATCTTTATATAGAAGCCTATCTAACTTATTTATATATATATATATATATATATATATATATATATATATATATATATATATATATATATATATATATATATATATATATATATATATATATATATATATATATATATCAAACCGAGTATAATTTGGTGTGTATATAGCATAAGTGACATAAAACAAATTTGATTTTAATAACCAACAGAATTAATAAAGGGGCTCCAGCCCCTAAAATACCAAAAACACAAAAATATGAATTAAACCAAAATTTCGTAGGTAAATTAAAATTCCTTCGAGAGATTTGAAGATTAATGAACAAGGAATGTATGCTATAAATTTCAAATGAATTAGATAAATGTACGATGTGTGAGAGCGAAGCAACTAATTTATTACACAATTATGAGTGGAACAAAATGCCCAAAAAAATGGAGTGCGGGAGAATTTCACATTTTCGGACGATTTTGATGACGGGATATATATATATATATATATATATATATATATATATATATATATATATAATATATATATATATATATATATATATATATATATATATATATATATATATATATATATATATATATATATATATATATAAAGTAATAATATATATATATATATATATATATATATATATATATATATATATATATATATTTAAGGAGATTATTATTAGTAATTAACATTATTAAAGTAGATTTTTTTCAAAATAGAAAGCTAATAAACCGATTTATTGGTTATTCAATTATATGAAGCAATCCAATTTATTGGTTGCAGTATAAAGGTAGTAAAAAAACTGCTGCAACAATATATATATATATATATATATATATATATATATAATAATAATAATGATATATATAATAATAATAATAATAATATATAATATATATATATATAATATATATATATATATATATATATATATATATATATATATAGCTTCTTAGTTTCAAATTTAAGCTCCATATAATGATGGCAAGTTGTTTGAAATTGGCAAAGATTGTTCAGCCACTAACATATTATAATCATGATATTCCGTCCGATGAGCATGTAAGTGGTTCCCATAAACGTAAATTACTGCAACAAAGATCAGAATCTATGAAAAAAAAATGAAGAAAATTGACCCATTTTGCAAAAGAGCAATAAATGAAAAACAAATTGGACCTCTTATGCCTGTACCAAGCTATCAAAATCTCAGATTTTCTAAGTAAATAAAAACTTTGATGTTGAAAATCCACAATTTTAATTTAATGATCAATTTACTCATGTTAGTAGTAAGAGGAACGACTTCGGCAGGAGAAATGTTGTAACCGAATGTTGCAAAGC
>JABUQX010063055.1:0-10000 GCA_015478945.1 Trachelipus rathkii
AGAAGAAAGAAAGAAGAAGAGAAGAGAAGAAGAGAAGAAGAAGAAGATATGCAAAACAGAAGAAAGGAAGAAGAAGAGCAGAAGAAGAAGAAGAGAAAGGAATAAGAAAGAAGAAGAAAAGAAGAAGTAGAAGAGAAGAAGAAGAAGAAGAGAAAAGAATAAAAGAAAAAGGAAAGGAAAAGAAAAGAAAAATGAAAAAGAAGAAAAGAAAAGGAAAAAGAAAAGAAAAAGAAAAAGAAAAAGAAAAAAAAGAAAAAGAAAGAAGAAGAAAAGGAAGAAAGAGAAGAGAAGAAGAGAAGAAGGAAGAAGAAAGAAGAAGAGAAGAAGAATAAGATCAGAAGAAAAGAAGAAGAAGCAAGAAGAAAGAAGAAGAAGAAGAAGAAGTAAAGCAAGAAAGAAAAGAGTAATGGAAAAGGGAGTGAAAAAGAGAAAAGAGAAGAAAAAGTAAGAAAAAGAAAGAAGGAAGAAGCAAAAAGGGGAAAAACAGGAGAAGACAACAGGAAGATAAATAAAGCTGACTTAAAATAAAGTAGCAGTTTAACATTTATTTAGCAGTCAAATATTTATAGAATTCAAATCCCAAAAAGGAATTTATTGTTTGATATATAAGCTAAATTCATTATATTTATTCACTATAAAAATTTATATTCACAAACCTAATAGAAAAAAAATATTTTCAGTTCCGTTTTTAATATCTCTCAAGTATTTCCCATTAATTTATAACATATCTGGGTTAAAATATTACCCTTCTAACCAACACCAGTTTAAATGAAAATCAAATGAGGTCGTATGACTTTAATTATGCAATATGAGTTGCTTCAATGCTATGAAAATTCTATTAATATTCAAATAAAACATAGGAAGTTGGAAAATTTTGTAGAAAAATCCATTCAAAATAATATCCTATTGACCTTATGATAATATTAATATGATGTATATATATATATTAATAATACATATATATATATAATATATTATTATATATATATATATTATATATATAATTATATATATATATATATATCATATTTATATCATAGTATATATATATATATATACCTATATGAATAACTTACTAATACTATATATATATTAAACTATATAATTATATATATATATATACTATATTATATATATATAGTATGTATATATATATATACCTATATATATATAATAGATATATATATAATATATACATATATATATATATATAATATATATATATATCTATTATACTTATATATATATATATATATATATACTATTATATCTATATATACTATATATATCATATATATATTATTTATATATATAATATATATATATAGTATATAAAATATATTATTATTTATTATGTATATATATTATAATATAAATATTATATATATATATATATATATATATATAAAGTATATTAAATAAATTATATATTATACATATATATATATATATATATAATATATTATATATATTATATATATTATATAATATATTATATATATTATATCATAGTAGTAGTTATGACATCAGATGATGCCGGCCCAGCGATTTCTCAAAACTATAGAGGTGTCGGCTTATCAAACTTGAGTTTAGCTTCTATGTATTTGCTTAAGCTCCGATACACGCAAAATTCCGTTCTCTAGGATGTAATAGGAGGTGGGCTCCCCGAGAGCAAAGGTGAAATATGTCGCTTACGGACCTTTTGCGCGTCCATTCCGAGTAAAGATTAGGCTTAACGGTACCAAATCGAACAGGTCCAATCACAGGCGAGTTTTGGTGACGTAGGTCACCCCTAAGTGGGTGCTGCCCCCTTAGCGAAAGGTCAATATACGTCCTGAAAACCATTTAGGCTTAACGTATTCGGACTAAAAATGTGGATGTAAGCTTATATGATGACTAATCTCGTCGACGAGATCAAATTACGTCACTCTGCGTCCACCCGTACAGTGAAAGGCACTGCCCCCCCTAAAAATTCAAATGATCGCAGAAGAGCTGATCTTGGGAGGAAAGGATTGGAGTTCGCGGAGTCGAAGACGGAGTTGGAGTTGGATTTGGATCCAGAGTCCAGTGACCCCCCCCCGGAGGGGGGTCCCCTCCTGAAAAAAAAAGAAATGATGGGAATGCAAAACAGAAGAAGGAAAAAGAAAGAAGAAGAGGAGGAGGAAGAGGAAGGAAGAGAATGAGAAAGGAGGAGTCTGAGAAGGATTCAGAGACGAGTAGGAGTCGGACAGTTAGTTACCGGCTCCGTGCTGGAGCGCGGTGCGGTTGCTGAGTTAATAAAACATTCGTATAACAAAAATGTTGGTGTCCTTATAATGTTATCGAGTCTGTAGATTCAAAATGATGATTTCAGAACCATCAGAAAAAATAAAATAAAAATAGAATAAATAATAAATAATAAATAAATTAAAAATAAATAAAATTCCTTTTTCTTTTTATTTATAACTTAAAGAATTTACGTTTTTACATACCCTAAAAACAGTATCAGTAAATCAGTAAACAAACTGCCCTCTCAGCCTTCCATGATCTACTTGATCTATTGATCCTATTGATCATTGATCTATTGATTCAAGTCATATTTTTAAGTAAAGTTGTCATGTTTACCATACCCTAAATCAGTAATCAGTGAAATCAAACCAACCCAACCTAACTCATGTCCAACATGATTATTGATCTATTGATCTAGTTATCTATTGCTGTATGATTCAGGTTCATATTTTTAATAAAATTATCATGTTTAATTACCCTAAATCAGTAAATCAGTAAGATCAAACCTGCCATACCACACTGCCCACATCATAAATGATCTATGATCTATTTGTCTATTGATTCAAGTCACATTTCGAGTATCAATTTTGGATAAACATACATAAAAACAAATTCTATACACTGATCAACGAATATATGCTAACGTAACAAGTTTTCTCATTAATAAAACTTACTTACTACTCATACTGAATATGAAATATAATACACAACGACCAAACCTGACATACCTTAAAATGAATAAACTGTTAACTGTTAACAAAGTTCCCACTTAACAACAGTAAAGTAAACTAACATAGCATAACAAGGACGTAACCTATTCACACTTTGTCAAGCACTATCTTTTAACTAACAATGTTGATTATATTAACTTTGGTAATATTTAATACTAAAATTTTCACAACACTTGCGTAAATTAGTCAACTGATCAACCAATATCCTTTTAACGTAAAAAGGTTTCCATAATAATAAAGTCCAACATGAACTAAGTAAAATTAATGCACAAGACAAACCTAACACAACTTACTCCACGAAAAACTGTTAACAATAACCAAAGTTCCACACTTGACACCAGCTAAATAACTTAACATTGCCATTGCAAACGTACCTATGTCATACTTTTTTAAGGCATATCATACTAACAATAGTTACGTTAATCTTACACTGGACACCAATACACTTTAGCAAAAGATTGTATCATAACTGTCGGACTTATTTCAACAGACCAACGAATATATGCTAACGTAACAAAGTTTTCTAAATATCATAGTAATAATTACAAAAATTTATCATAACCTTACCTCAATATCATAATCCCCAACAAAATAATTGCAAAAACATAACAAAGTTTTATCCAAGTCACATAACATTAAAAATAACAAAGTTTATCCAAATTAAATAAAAATAAGTTCTTTGAATAAATATCATCATAGTGTAATTATGTTTACCGAATTTTAAAGCCAGTTAAATCAGTAAATCAGTAAATCAACCACCCCGCCCTCCCCTCTCTCTTCCCTATTCCACCCGTTCCATGACCTTTTGATCTATTGATCTAATGATTCAAGTCACAATAATCGGGTATCATTTCGATAGAAATTAGTACAAAAAATAAATTCTTTATATACTAACCAACCGATATATGCTATAACGTAACATTGTTTGCACATTAATAAAGCTAAACTAGCATTACCCAGAACTAAGAAATAATATGCAATTACAAACACCTAAAACACCTTAACGGCACGAAATAAACTACTAACATTAATTCAAAGTTCTATGCTTAACAACAGTAAAGTACCAGCACAGCGTTACAAAAACATAACCTATTCAACACTTTTTCAAGCATTCCTCTAACATATCAATGTTAATTTTACATAACACTAACTTGATTTACGTCGCATTTCGAGTATCATTTCGGAAAAACATACCACAAAAATGAGTTCTTTATATACTTACCAAGCAGCGAATATATGTTAACATAACATTGTTCTCACTTTAATAAAGCTAACATTGCATCATTTGAACTAATAAAATAACGTACAACAACAAAACCTAACACAACTTACGCTCTAATAAACTGGTTAACATTAACAAAGTTCCACATTAATACCCAGTATTAGTAAACTAACATGAAAAAAAACGAAACCCATTCATGACTTTTTTCCAAGCTATCTCTAACATATAAAGGTTAATTTTACATTGACACAGTAATCTATTTAACAAAAACTTTTATCTCATCAACCTTGTTTTAATTTATCATTTACAGACCAATCGAATAACTAAACATAACAAAGTTTTATCCAAACATAACATAAAAATAAGCTCATTGAATAAAATATATCAGAGTAAATTGTAATAGTTTTACTGATTTTAAAGCAGTAGCTCTCTAAATGTTCAGTAAACATCAAACCATCAACCACTCCCCACCCTCCCAACATTGACCTTTTGATCTATTGATCTATTGATCCATGTCAAATTTCGAGGTATCATTTCGGGCTCTAAACATAACACAAAAATGAATTCTTTATATACTAACCATCGCAATATATGCTACCGTAACAAAGTTTTTGCATATTAATAAAGGTAACATAGCTTTACCAGAACTAAGAATTAATATAATATACAACGACAACCTAACACACCATACGCATGAATTAAACTACAACATTAAAACAAACTTCCGCACGTTAACAACAGTAAAGTACCTAACACATCGTTACAAAAACGTAACCTATTTCCACACTTTTTCAAGCAATCTCTAACATATAAAATTGTTAATTTTAACATTAAACATCGTAATATTTAACAAAATTTAGGCATTCTATTCCCTGTCTCATCATCATACTGACAACGAATATAATGCGAACGGTAACAAATTTGTTTACATCAACTTTCGTAATATTTAACAAAAAATTCATCATACCTCGTCTATAAATTTCATAATCCCCCAACGAATAATCAAGCATAACAAAGTGTTAAGCAAACATAACATAAAAATAACAAGATTTTATCCTAACATAACATAAAAAATAAGTTCTTTGAATGAAATATCAGAGTAAAGCGTTATTTGAAATTGTTTTTTAATGCTAGTAAGGAATCATACTAGGACCCATCCCTGCAGTCCCCTACCCCACCCATCCGCCTATGGTCTATTGACTATTGATTCAGGTCATATTCGAGTAATCATTTTGGGATAAACTAACATAAAATAAGTTCTTATACAGATGACCACGAGTATATGCTTACGCAACAAAAGTTTTAGCATCAATAAGCTAACATACATAACCTGATCTAAAATATAATGTTACACAATGCAAACCAACAACCTCGGTCTATGAAATAGGTCCGCTAAATCCTGAAAGATTCCCTAACTTATCAAAGGTAAAATAGCTAACAGTGCATCCAATACTCGATATGTTCCCACTTTCCCCGCATATCAGCAACAGTAAAGACGTATTATCTAACAAAATCCCTTAACAAATTGACCAATCTATCAAAGATATCAGCATCTTGAACTATGAATTGACACTATCTTCATCAAAGTGTCACTCGCCGTGAGTATAACATCATTTGAACTATGAATAAACGTAGACATTATCAAAATTTTGGGCAAACCTCTAACATTACTCAACAAAAACTTAACCTAGACTCACGGTTTTAACACATCATCGTCAGTTAAACGGTAATATCTTACAAAAAACTTCATTCATTTCTCTAACAAATCAGTGTTAATTTCACACTGTCTAGTAATATTAACCATAACTACCTAACTTACGAATAAACAGGTTTTCTTTAACCAGAGTATCTATAGCAACACATCACCTCCCGAGAGAAAACCCAATGGAATGCGCCCCTTGAAAGGGTGTGAATCCTGAGAGGGGATCACCCCGAAGGGGCGTGTAAGCGGGTTTTGGGCCTCAGCCCGAAGGGCTGAGGCCTTACCCCTCCTTCGGAGGACAGTGTGAAATTAACACTGATTAACTTGAATCAATAGATCAATAGATCAATAGATCAATAGATCAATAAATCATGGAAGGGCTGAGCAGGGCAGCTTGATTTACTCGATTTACTGTATAGCGGTATTGTAAAAACGTAAATTTCGTAAGTTATTAACATTTAAAAAGAATAAGAAATTTTATATATATTTATTTATTTAATATTATTTATTTATTTATTTTTATTTTATTTTTTTCTTGATGGTTCTGAAACCATCATTTTTGAAATCTGCAAACTCGAATACACATATATAAGGATACCAAGCATTGTTGTTATACGAATGTTTTAATAACGAATCCTACGCCACCGCCCCGGACCTCCAATGCACCGGGAGCCGGGTACTAACTCCGGACTCCTCTGTCTCAGAATCCTTCTCAGACTCCTCCTTTCTCATTCTTCTTCCTTCCTCCTTCTTCTTTTCTTTTTCTTCTTCTTCTGTTTGCATTCCCTGCATTTCTTTTTTTTTCAAGAGGAACCCTAGGGGAGGGGTTCTCAGAACTCTGGCATCCAAATCCCAACTCCAAACTCCGTCTCCGACTCCTGCGAATCCGAATCCTTTCTCCAGATTTCAGTCTTCTGCGGTCATTTTAATTTTTAGGTGGCCAGCGTTCCCCCTTACGTGGGAGACGCAGGCGACATAATCTCGTCATTCGACGAGATTACGTCATCATAGAGCTTACATCCAAAATTGTAGCTCCGATACTGTTACAGCCTAACATGGTTTCAGGGACGTATTTGACTATTAGCGCTAGAGGATGCACACCCACTTAGGGTGACCTACGCGTCACCAAAAACTCGCTGTAATTTCACCTGTTCGATTTGGATCGTTTAAGCCTAATCTTTTACTCGGAAATGGACGCCGGCCAAGCGGCCGTAAGCGGACATATTCATCTTGTCCGTCTCGGGGAGAGCCAACCCCCTCAATATACATCCTAGAAATGCGAAATTTGCTGTATCGAGCAACTATAGTAACATAGACACAGTACCAAGTTTGAAGCCATACCTCTAATAGTTTTAGAGAAATCACTGGGAACCGCCACCTCGCCATGTTACACCATAGTTAACCATGTAATCGCAGGCAGGTGAAAAGTTTATATAGCCGGGAAAGCTCAAAATAGTTGTGATCTTCTGGCTGATCAGATACCTTGGGGCATTTAAGCGAATGTTCATGCAAAATATTTCTTCTAAAATTACCATCTAATCTATTCCTTCTACAAAACAAACCCTTTGCTAGTAATATCTACTTTACCCCATAGAACATTCCATGGGCTCCCGCTATTACTGATACGCTCTAAGATAATGAAAAAGCTCTTTGCAAGTCCCCCACTCTTCATTCTTAAGCAGGGTGTAAATCCCCCAACTCAGTATCCTCTATTCCCTTCTACCTAAAGTTTTCCAGTAGCATATATTTCTTATTCTTGCAATACTGAACTAGTCACTTTTTGCAGTTTACCACTGTGTTCTTTAGCCTTTTCATTTACAAAACACCAACTCTTCTTTTCATCCGCATGAAATGCCCACAGTCTCATCCTTAAATGCAACAATTTAATATGTATATATATATATATATATATATATAGATATATTATAATATACGTATATATATATAATACTAATTATATACTATATATATACTATATATATTATATATATATAATATTATATATATATATATACTATATATATTAGTATATATATATGTTAGACCGGCTCCACGCTTATATAGTAAAAAAATAAATTGACTTTTCTATCGGGCCAATGGCCAAAAGTGTGCACATTAGTAAAAAAAGGATCCCCTACAAGTTTCAGCTCGATTGAAGGTAGTTAACCCGTCCCGCATTTGGATTAAAGTTTTGGAAAAATTGCATTTTTTGACCAAAATTTGCATATTTTTAGCGTTTGCTGGACAACCGTAATAGGAAGGAAGGAAAATAATTTCTCATTTTAAAGCTGATAATATTAGCTTTAAAGTGAACCCCTACTTTTTGCTCTAGGTATTATAGTTTAGCAGATATACCTGAAATGTCAGGTCTATTTCAGGTTAAGTAGGCTAAATAAGGCATCTGTTTTTGGTTGTTTTTCTTTTTTATTATTACCAGATTTCACATCCGAACAGTGCTATGAAAATAAATTTTCATCTGTCATTTTTCAGATTGTAACTTCATGGTGTGTAGGTTTGTTCGTGTGAGTGTCCGGGTCTATAAGTATTTTGTTAATTTTATAGGTATGGCTGTCCCCGGTCCACTTCAATACCTGTGTTCGTAGTTCGGACCAAACCAAAATTTATTTAGTTGGATATCTTTCTCATCAAATACGGGAAGTAAACTTCCATCGAATGGCCAAGTTTTGAAGTTAATATTTTACAATATGCGTCAAGTTGGTTTGAACTTCAGAGAAGCTGCGAACCTAACTTTAAGAGAGGTGACATTATTCTGGACGAAAGCTAAAATACCAACTTAAATGGCTAAACATGCCATCAATAAAGTGAAAAAATTGTATAAAGAATGGTCAAATATACAAAAGAGCTCTTCACGGAAATCCAAAATTCAAGAAGAACTTGAACTTGCATTTTAAATCTAAGCTAGAAGATCTATTTAACATTGCTGCTGCAGCAGATGCTGTATCACAAATGACTAAACAGAAGATATTCAATTTCTCGAATTACAACGACAGTAAGGACGTCCAGGCTGCATGGTTGGTGTTGATTTTAAAAGATGCAAAGCTGAAGAAAGGGAAAGCTGACAGGAAAGCCCAGATTGGAGGAACGCTAAGAGAAAGAACAATCTATACAGCAAACCCAAGAAAACGCTATTTTTTTTAAAATTTTTAAATAATCTTGTCATTATAATCACTCAGAATACTCATCTTGTCGTGACAAAGTTCACTCTCTTTCACAGAGTAATGAACGAAAAAAGATTATCTCATATACTAAGCGTTCCTCTTCTTTCATAGATGAAGAACAAAATAGAGCTTTATTTTCGACTCTGATTCAGAAACTTATCATGAAGAAGAGCCGATGGACACATTATACTCTCCTGTTTTGGACAGTGAAGATCTTCCTGAATCAGGAAACCAGGCTGATGTTGAAGGCATGTGCTTCTGTCACCAAAAGAAAAGACAACGCAGTGGAACTCAAGTTGTCGCTGAATAACTATCCATGTTACATGAAAAGACCTGCAACATATTCGGACTAGTTTAACGCCATGCGAATCTTATTTCAACAGCTGAGCTCCGTGTAGTGTTAACACTGAATAATAAATTCTGAGCCGCGCATCTATAGAAGACGTAGAAATTAACAGCAACAAAAGCAGAAAAATAAAAATAAATCAAATAAGAAATGGAGGGAACGACCAAAAGCACCTCAGAAAGAAATGTAGAGAGGTTGGCAGTTTTGTGAACAATGGAGAAGAGGAGCAGCTTTTTAGGATACCAGCTTTTAGAGAATAGCACAGGATTTTCCCATCAAAAGCTGTAGCGAAAGTAAAGAACTGGGGCCGCGGAAATGTTAATAGCAATGTGTTTTCGACACCTACACCTCAGAACATGTCAAGAAGGGAGCCGTACTCGCTGTATTTGAAGGTGATCCTAAAAGCACCTTTCTCGATTGCAAAATGAGGTTAACCGCTGGTCCTCAACCAGAAATATTCAAGAGATTCCAGGTCTCTGGGTCTAATATAGACCAGACTCAGTACAAAGTAGGAATTGGACCAGCATAACAACATCCCTATAACATATTCAA
>JABUQX010063055.1:15000-17500 GCA_015478945.1 Trachelipus rathkii
AAACAAAATGAGCATAAAATAAAAATTAAGAAAATAAGAGAGAGAGATTAAGAGGTTGACTGACAGAAAAATATCTTGAAAATTTTTGAAGTTCTTGAAAGTTTTCTTGTTGTAATGAAAAAAGGATGGCAAGATTTCCAAAAACAACTCTCCACACAGCCCCAAGAACTTGCTTCCGATCATGTTTTTATCATTTTTATTATTTCTTTTATATACATATATATATTATATATATATATATAATATAATATATATAATATATATATATATAAATATACTTAATTCTATTTATATATATAATATATATATATATATATCATATATATATATATATATATATATAATATATATATATATATATAATCAGCTGCGGTTACGGGGGAAGCAGCAGGAGGCCGGCGCTCGCTAAAAACAAATAAACGCACTATTATGCTAATAAAATATTCACCTAAATTAATATTTATTACTATTAAAATAATGTTTAAAATGTTATACAAAGAACGCTAATTTACATTAAGATCATTTATTTTTTGGGAAACATTATTTTTCATAAGGATCATTGACTGGAGGAAATTTTTGATTGTGCCTCCAAGAAAGCATAATTATAATGCTTTCAAAACACTGGTTGTCATGGCAACGTAAAAGAAACCTTATTCATATTTGTCCTATTTTGAGGGATTTTTCCCTAAAGTTTGTGCAAATTTGAAAAAATTAATACTGAAAAAGAAAATGATAATAGTGGTATATATATATATTATTAGTATATATATTATATATATATATATATATATAGTATATATATATATTATATATATATATATATAATATATATATATATATATATATATATTAATATCAAGTGGCGACCCAGTAACTTTTTACTACTCGCGCTCTCTCTCTTCTCTCTCTCTCTCTCTCTCTATATATATATATATATATATATATATATATATATATATATTATATATTATATAATATATAATATATTAATATATATACCTATATATATATATACTATAACTATATATAGATATATAAATATATATATATATAATTAATAGTACAGTTGTCACCACCACCACCGGGCAGAGCCCTATTCAAGGAGGGGGTATTGCACCACATCGTTATTCATCAACTACGCAAAACTATAGCAGATGAGCAAGACCCAGGCTTTAAAGTGAGAGAGATTAAATTCAGCAGAAACACAGAAGATGGAAGAAGAATTCCACAGAACAGAGGTGGGTAAGGAAAGAAGGAAGCACCGCAGCGAACAAGCCTGAAGTTACCAGAATTTCGCAACACAAAACTCATGCGCCGACACCGCAGCTCCCCTTGTGCTACGAGGGCGTCGTAAAGGTGGGTGGTTACGCCGAGTGGTCAGTTCCCTCGAACACCTGCCGCTGCGGTCCCTATATAGAAAAGAGATAAAGCACACACATCGGCCGCAAAGATAGAGGGGTCAAGAGAACTGGAAAAGTACAAAACAGTTTATAAACCTTTTGGCCTTTGACTCGACCTATCCAAAAGCCGGGTGAAAACCAGAGCCCCCCCCTAGATATGAGAACAGTACTCCATACAAGGGCGGATGAGGCCTTGTATAGCTGGAGCAAACTGAGAAGAAGAAAGAAAGTCTCTGGCAGCCTAAACAGAACTCCCAGTTCTTTGAGGCGCCCTAGCAACCGTTGTGATGTGAAGGTTTTCCAAGACATTTTTTTGTTTATGTTAAAGGCCAAGATGTTATTATTGTCAACAGGAGAGACGAGAGAACCGTCGAAAGAGATAGGAAGTTAGAAGGTGTCTTAGACAGGGAGATTTGTAGAAAGTTGGTTTTTAAGATTGAATTTCACAATGTTGAAAGACCCCATCCGGAAATTTCTAGTCCAGGTCAGCGAGATAGAATTCGGAAAGATTAAGACGAGAGGGCAATTCTAGAATAAAAGAGGGAGCAGAATTGAAATGGAGTTGGAAGAAATGAGGGGTCGATGTCATCGGCATAACGAGTGATAAGGAAGTAGATGTGCAGAGAGAAGCTCATTAGATCGAAAAAGTAGGAATAAAGTAGGAGATGAGACAGAACCGCTGAGGAACACCACTATTGAAAAGGAAAAAGAAGAACGCCCCATCAAAACAGCCGATATTGAGCGATTTTGAAAGAAAACTAGACCATAAGTAAGCAAAGAGAAAGGAGGAAACCCAACAAGGAGGGGAAGCTGGGAGAGCATTGGTGACGCGTGCCATAACCCGGTCAATATGCCCCTTGGATATGTCAAGCGCCCACGCAAGTCTCCCGTAGTTCCTGAGGACGGAAAACCATAAATCATTAGATAGGAAAGTAATATCGCCAGTAGACCTCGAGAGCGCCGAAGCCGTACTGGCGATCGGAAGAAGTGAATGAGATTCTAAGATGATCTAAGAAATGAGAGTTGAAGTAGGGTTTCAAAGATCCTTAGAATAGAATATCAAGTGAGAGCTATACGGGCGATTAGGTTAGAAGGGATCA
>JABUQX010063055.1:22500-25967 GCA_015478945.1 Trachelipus rathkii
AGTGCTCGTACCTTAGCAACATATTTGACCTGAAATGAGTGGTACTGCTCATCATGATGGAGTTGATTGTTTTCTCCAGATTTTAGCTTAAAGCCACTCTCAAACTCTTGTATTAACCGATATAATTCTGGACCAGAAACCATCCAACGCCTAAGTGCCGAAGGATCCTGTGTTAACCCAACTGCACCACCATCACCTTTAACCACTGCGTTGTTTTGTTCATGTGCTTGGTCTATACTCATTGCTGAGAAGATTCTGTTTGATTTCCTTATTACAAACTGTCCGGAAATAAATGAACAATATATGTCTGGTGGTTCAATCTCTGCGTCATAAAGGTCTTTCAGATGGATTGTTAGCTAACGTGCATAATGATGATGATCAAGCACAAAAAAAAAACAAGTCATCATTCTTTTCGAGCACTCACGAAACAAGATGTAGTTTCCTTCTCTGATTGAGCGAACAAAGAGAAGCAGGAGAATTTCCATATTAAGACAAGTTAGCCAATATTTGAACATGATACTCTTTTCAACTCGTTCTTCACACCACGTATGAAATTCAAGCTCAGAATCTGCTTTTTGATAAGCATCATGCAACAAGTTGTATAGTGCTGCAACAGTTACTTGATGAATTGTTCTGGCTTTCTTCACATGGTTTACTTTCAGATGGCTTTCAGCAGCAATAGAAGTTGCTATATCAGCTCTCTTCTTTCTTGTTATCCATATTAGTGGTTGACAACATGAGTTTCGATGTGGCATCGAAACAAACTGCTATATTACGGTCTTTCGTAGGAAGGAATGCTGGCTTTACTACTGCAAATTCTTCTGGAATACTGGACACACTTCGTTTCTTCAAGGTACTTATGTTACTCTGTATATCTGGTATAGGTCTTACTGTTCCTAGATAATCAGGTGTAGATTTCTGAAATATGGATATACTAGTTCCATGAAAGGAACCTTCGAAGGTTGAAATGCTTGGATTGTGGTCTATATTATCTTACGCCCCAATTGTACAGATTCCTTTAGGTAATTTTGATGGGCACAATACCTTTTCTTCTTGGTACTGAGCGTTTACAACTTCACACATCTCTGTTGGGAGTTCAAGCATACTCGTATATGATATTGAAAGTCCAAGTGAATGCAGCTTGTCCACGATTTCTTTCTTTCGAGTTTTCCCAAAAATTGAAAAACCCATATAAACTGGAAGAGGGGTTCTTTTTCAGTTTGATGTCTTAATATATTACCAGTTGGCTTTCGGGACTGTTTATTAAAGCAAAGTAATTGCGATATGGTAAGAGATGGTTGAGTAGCAGCTTCATTGGCTTCAATATTGGCTCCATATAATAACATATTCACGATAGCAAGTAGAGACCGAGGAACAGATTTGTGTTGGGATTCATAATGTAAATCACCATTGAATATGTTCTTGTGTTGAAGCAAATCTTTTCTGACCATTTTAACAACACGTAATAAAGCAAGTGCATCTTCATCTTGATCATCTTTACACGCTTGCAGCATGGTCTCACCAGCAGCTTTGCCATATGCCAAAAAATACTCTCTGCCACACATGTCTGCCGTCATATATGGGAAGTGTGCAAGAATCCTCAGTTGTAATCTTGAAGTGTGTACATCAGGTATATCTTGTTCATCCACTCCCATTAGTTGCATTAGTCGCATCTTGTACATTTTGGTCAGGACACTCATCTTGAATACTGGGTGTGTATCATTTGAATACTTCAAAGATTCCTCAATGAAATGTACTAGTTCCGCAAAAACCATTCCCTCACATATATTTACCATACTACTTGTTGTTTTGCATTTTACTACACCGGGACTTGTTGTACAATCCTGTTAGGCACTTCGCATGGTATTTTGCGTCCAGAGCAATCATATCCCCACCACTAAGTTTTGATAGTAGAACAGTATTTCCTTGTTCACTGGCACACTTTCTAACCTTCTGATCTACATGAAATGTAGTTACATTAAACAATTGTTCCTTACTGGTTGCAGAACCCTCACAAAAAAAACGTCTTTAGAACTAGATGATCGTTGTTTACGCTCATTTTATGATGTCGGCTCTTCTTTATCAACTTCAGAATGCTTGCGTTTCTTTGCTCTTTCGAACATTGTAGAATTGTATTTTAGTGCACATTTCTTGTGCCACTTAGCTTCTCTTCGTAAAAAGGTTTGTTCCATCCCGCACTGATTTTCATTGAACAACTTTATATCAATATCAGCGGGTAAACCATTCATAGCATCAAAGTTCTGTAAGTTTTTCGCAAGCGTTGCATATCCGGTGTTACGTGCAATTACATTTGTATTATTTGCAGGACAAACCAAACTATCATTATCTGTCTTTTGGCATAGTATACAAATGGTCCAATCAACAGGTTTTGGTTTATCTTCACCCAGGTCACTCTGAGGAACTAAGCGGATATCGCATTGCTATTTTAGAATGCATATCTTTACTCACTCAATCTGAAAATAAAGCGAAAGGAAAATTAAATACTGTATTATAATAATCCAATTTTTCTCATGAAAAATGCCATGATGGTGAAGAAATTGAATAATCCAAAAAAAAAGAACGAGAAGCCATTTTTCAAACCTAGCCGCCATTTTGGATTCTAACAATAATTCTGGTTCTCAATGCTTTTTTCCCCATCTTATCTTCATTTGTATGTACCATGATTCAATATATTCATGAGCCTATAGGGCATATTCTATCTCTTCTACATAAATGCCGTTTTTATTATACGTCTTCTTTTTGGTCTCCCTGTCCTTTTTCCTATATTCACTTTGAAATCTATGGTTTTTTACAATCAAGATTTCCACTTATCCCCATAACTGTAAATGTATGTATTTAAAGAAGAAAAAGAAGAAGAAGAAGAAGAAGAAGAAGAAGAAGAAGAAGAAGAAGAAGAAGAAGAAGAAGAAGAAGAAGAAGAAGAAGAAGATATTTTGTTAAAAACGATGAAAGAATATTTATAAAAAAATAAGAAGAAGTAAGAAGTGAAGAAAGTATAGAAGCCAAGAAGAAGAATGAAGAAGAAAAAGAAGAAGAAGAAAAGAAGAAGAAGAAGACTAGAAGAAGCAAGTTTTAAGAAGTTCTATTTCTACTTGAAAAGAAGAATGAAGAAGAGAGAAAAAGAAAGAAGAAGCTGAAGAGAAGAAGCCCAATTAGAAAGATTACTATAGGCAGTTAAGCTCAGTATTAGAAGAAAGACTTACAGAAGTTAGTAAGAAGAAGCTAAAGAAGAAAGAAAATAGAAAAAAGTGAAATTCACCTTACTGATAAACTAATTTCTTATGTTTACTTCTCTAATCTTTTAAAAATAAAAAAAAAAGTTCTAAACTCACACATAGAAATAAAGCTCAAATTATAATAAACCCATAATTACAAGATTATTTTTTTTTCTTGATATATTTTATCTTCTTTATTCTCCTTTATTCTTCTCTTCTTTCTCCTTTTCT
>JABUQX010063056.1:0-10000 GCA_015478945.1 Trachelipus rathkii
GAAGAGTGTAAGTCAGAAATAATATTGGATTATTGCTATATATAAGATTTTGTGCAAGAGATTATTTGCCTTTCGATAACTTATTAATCTGATTTACAATATAAACTAATCGTTACATATATATTATTAGTGAATGTTCATTTATAGTGTATTATTATTATTACCTTAGTCTATGTTTATCTAAATATTAATGTTATCTGTATTTTTTGTTATTTTTTTTTTAGTTAGAATTATAATATTATTAATATTGAAGTTTTTATTATGTCATGAAATTAATTTAATCTCTAATTGATTAATTATTATTATCTAAATCAGATCTATCTTATTTATTGTGTATTATAATTGTTATTTATTATTACTATTACTATTTATTACAGTTAATGTATAATGATTATTGTGATCGTTTATCAAGTATGTGGATTATCTAATTCATGTTTATATTCGATGTACCCGATAAAAATCAATTTATTTGTAGTTTTATAATAGCCTTTTAGATATTAAGAGTTTATTTATTTATTACTAGTTTTATTTAGTAAGTTTGATTTAATTTATTATTATTAATTAATATTGATTATTATTATTTATTTATAAGTTTACTAACTTAATTATTTATTATGTTATATAGCAATATATACATATAGTAAGAAATAATATATGACAATAGTAATTCATAAGTATAGTATATATCTAATATATATAATATATTATATATATTAATAATATATAGTAATATATATATTATATAATATATTATATATATATATATTATATATATATATATAGTATATACAGTTATTATATATATATATATACTTAGACCTTGGTTTTGTTTATATATCCTATCCCCAGTTTGTGAGGGTGAGGTGCGTAACATACTATTCGGAACAGATAAAATATTCATAACGTTAAAAGTAGGATAAAAAGAAAGTTAGCGTCGTTATATGAGGGTTTCAGACTCGAAGACTTAGAGTCAGTAGCATATACCCTGGCACTGTGGTAGTATATTTAACGAGTTGAATGTGGGATTCTATCCTTCTGAGCAAAGCCATAAAATATAACTTCAGCTTCACAAAACCCGTACCATTCACTTACCTTTTATATGTACTCACTTTTCTTCTCAGCCCTTAATATGATACATATCAATTTCTCATCTCTTCAGTGAGACATCTTCTTTACTGATTCATCCTTTTTCTCGTCCGTATAATCAGGTGATTTTGCTCCACTACACTCACTCTCATCATGAACATGATACAGTCGCGTTACCTAACCGACTATCATCCCTCATATAAACTTTCCTATGACTAAATACATCTATCAATATAATATACTACTTTGTTTATATCTCATCCATTTACTACCTCTATTACTAAACTCACATCAGCACATACAATCTCGCAGTTAAATATGCTTATCATTATATCCTATTTAATATAATTATCTTCTCACTCATATACAATAACCCCTAAGATTAAAATTATTCATCTAGAACACTATTGTACTTATTTAAATCTATATTCTGCTATTCCAGACACATCGTTTCTCACTGACTATTATGTTGCTTGTTTGTTCGTCTATCGATACATTGGTGCAACAGAGCCAGTTAGTGTGTGTGTTCGAGTGTGCTCCGGCGTCCTATGCTCAGAAAGCTGAAATAGATGGGCGATTACTGTCAGACCTTAGGCGCGGCTTTACATGCTTCACTTAATGTACAAATATACATACTCATATAATTGCACGTGCTTACCAAGGCCCTAGACTTTACTCGTCCATACAGTGGTGTGAATAGTCACTCTAACCTAGCACTGACTCCTCTTACATACTTCTACACTCTGTCTATGCATCTTTGTACTCTGTAGACTGCAGATGGCCTCAAAGATATTATACCTCTACCTACAATATTCGTTTAAAGTATGCTCTGTTGCGCAATAGCTTATCAGATATCTTTTCATTAACCTATATCTAGTATGAGAGGGTGGGTAGCTTGTGTGCACCTAGATGTCTGATTCTCCTAACTCAGCTGACACTCAATACTCCTGTAACAGCGTCTCGTGAAATCTCGAATCGTCGCTAACTAATTTCGCATGACTGATCTCTGTAGGCTTTTTCAAAACTTCTCTTGCGCTCTTTATAATACACCACCATCAATCGTATGTCGGCCTATCTGCATTCGAATGTCTTCTCGCAATGCTAACTAGTACTTGAATTCTTCGCCTCTCATCATCTAGGCATGTTCGATTGAATCTGATTGCGTGTACTAACCTGTGGCTCAGCGACAGTTAATGCATGGATTAGTATATTTGCGTTTCTCATCTGCATATACTACATCGTTGCAGAGTCACTCGTGTGGGCCAGTGACATAATTGCAGTAGAAGGCCGTTCCCTAGCGCGATTTCCTCTATCGTGTAATTACTTTCATGAAACTCGTCGCATCCGAAATAGCAAATTGACATATCGCACATGAGGAGAGAGTCAATCATCTAGGGCGATTGGGGTCCTCGTACTATCACTGGAATACGGTGGGGGGAGGCAGGAATCATTCAGCATGTCTTAAGAGACGATCTGGCAGGCAACTTAGTACAAAAGAAGCGTAGAGCACCACAACATCCAGAGTATCGTATGCATTGAAGTAAGCAAAGTGTCCTTGAACCGGTTTCTACCGTTTAAACTGATGACCTAATGTGGTTTTCACACAGCGTCTAATGTATGTCTCTTTTAAACTTCTCATTGTGCAGCTGAATCAAGTACTGTCGCAGCCCTCATTACTCATTTGACCGCAATGCTTTTTGTAACGTTACTGGTTAAATCGTACGTCATTATCACTGGTAGCAATTGTAAGAATGCGTTTAATAAAGTCTCTTTCAGAAACGTGCTCTCACTATCATTGTAACACTTTCTCGCTCTCGGCGCAAACAATAGACCATGCGTGTGGCACTACTAGTGCACAGAATGAGGGGCTTAAAGTACGGAATGACTCAGTGGCGTTGTAGCGATCTCGCTGGTAATTGGTGTGTTGAGAGTCATAAAGCACTGCGCGTAGTTGTTGCTATAGTGCTATAGAGAAGACCTGAAATACATTTTATTGCTTCCGCGCTCTCGGTGACTATGTATCAGGGGATGCAAACGGAGCAATTGTGTATCTAGTGGCTATGACTGATACGGACTAACTATATTGGAATGACTGCTTTGAGGACTGCTTGATGACGCCCTAATTCAGTGTTCTTCTGCACTAACAGGTCATGTGACGCATCTCTGTAGTGCGCTTGTAATCGTTGCGGCACTGAGCACGAAGTTTCATACAGTTCCTTCCATTACCTATCTGCGACTAATCACGTACTTCTCTGCGATCGGCTACAATATACGGCATAGCACATTTATCTGTGCCTAGTGACGGCGATACGTAGACGCTAGATTCTCCTAATGAATCTTGATGTTCGCTTATCCCCCTTACCCTTAAAAGGGTACTATTGGCTGTTCTCGCCATGTCTACGACAGATCCTGGATAAAATTCCATGAAATTTCAACATACGAAAATCACCTTCTCTCTAAATTGCTTCTAGCATCTCTCGCGGTCAAACTCTTTCATATTCTGTCCACTAGACAATCGTGGCAGGCGCACTAACCATCGGTCGCCTCCTCTGCTCGACGATGCTATAAGGCAGTGCAGCTTTCATCGGTCGCACGCATCACATACGGAACGGTAGTCTGATGCAATACAACTCTGCGATGAATTCTAACAATTCTTGAAAATCCTCTTCTGGTTTCTCCAGGAAATCCTACGATGAATGTAGTAGAATGCCGATCCCTGTTAATCTTGGCGCTCTCTTCCTCCGGTCTGCTATTATATACAGTAAACCTCTAGCAAAATAGGCTGAGCATTGGTAGCTTACACTTCTCTTCGAACTGCACAAGTGCGACCAATACAGTCCACATTCGGCACCCTATCACCTCTTCATTATTCTCTCATAAGCTCGCACAATCCGTGTTCTGAGAGATTTTCTGGGCATATGTTGCCTCCTCCCGTTTACACCATTCTCCTCACATGCATTTCATCCAGTTTACGCAAAGCAATCATTCTAATTCACTAATTCTAAGCTGAGGATCCTTTATTCTCATTTCTTAACTTTCGCGCTTTGCCTTCCGAAGAGATTTCATATTCCCTTGCTAAGAGTCGCCATTCATTCTTCTTTCCAAACTGATATATATATATATATGAGATTATATCAAATCTCTTACTATATATATATTATAGTATATATGTTATTATCTTGTATTGTATGTCATATATAACTTATATATATGATATATTAGTTAGTAATTATTTACTAATCAATATATTGTTATATAGTTTGTTTGATACTTAGTATATGAGATTAGTACATATTGTATTATATATTTATATATATTTATGATAGTTGTTAATATTATTACTAATATAGTATATTAATCCTATAATATCGAAGATATAACGAATATATATATGATTAGTATATTATTAATAATAGTATATTATTATATATATATGATATATATATATATAATAGTTATATAGTATAGTTATATATATATATATATATATATTCAATTTATGGTGAAGGATAGGCGTAGCGGAGCTTGGCTTATTCATTTTGCTAGGTTTCACTTCCACTTTAAGCTCAAAACTCGTGTATGGTCTTGACCTGATTGTGACATGTCGTCTTTTGATAGGTTTGGATGAATCCTTTTTAAAAAAGTTTGTATTGAGTGTTGGGACGCAGCAAAAATTGTTGTTTAAGACTCTTCATGTATGTTACTTTGGTAAAGCAAAATTATGTCATAGGTAAGGACAAACAAGTTATAGGTATTTTTGTTAGCATTGTGCGGTCACTTCTCCCACGAAGTTAGTTGTACAAAAAAGGACCGGCCAAGCTCGAATATGGTTTGTATGACGAAAATACGTTCAACTATGTCTTAACAGTTTTGGACAAGTTTTGCAAATTGAGTATCAATGGTATAATCACACTTACTATTGTTTTTTCTGGTAGTGTTGTATGTGCAATATAAGTTTCAGAATTTTTTATAACTATATCTGCTAGAATACTTTTATACGTAGAGATGACTCGAATTTTATAAACGCATACCTATATTTCTATTTTGTATCATTCATCAGTGTTTGGAAGGATTGCATTATAGTCTGCTACTCTCGGAAGAGCTTTTATGTCCTAACCTCTCTTTACATAAAAAAGAGAATGCCGCCTGTATACCTATTGTATAGTGAACGTGATCATCGAAGTCCTATATCAAGTCAAGTATCTGATTCAGCGTCTGATGTTCTATCTAGATCTTAAGACGAGTATGAAAAGAGGCAGGATCTTGCTCTCTTCGTAAGAGTGAGCGATTCTCGCTGCCTTACTGAGTCTCTAGAAAAACTATCTGTGGAGCACTCAAGGTGCGTACGTTAATCTAACACATGGCGCTTCATATTATCGATGACGCCACGTTACGTATATATAGGCTTTCGAGAGTTCGTTCGATAAGAGAGATATAATATCTGTGAATTGTATATCTATTCTACTAATATTAAACTCTGATTTATGGATTTTCCTCGCGCTTTATAAGGAATAAATATACGGTAGGAGAACATTGCGCGGTATGGCGCTTGAATATATATTCACATAGCATATTGTAGCCGGGTATGGTAGCGACTGTACACTAGGCTCCTCGCAAGCTCGCCTCCTTATGGGTTTCCTGCCTTCTCTGATTTGCTTACTTATAGTTTCTTAGTATTCTCTCTATCAATGCGCTCTCAATATATCGCTGTATGTTGATGGGGCGAAACTTGCTTCTCCTTTTCTGGTTCAATTATTATAAGTATGGTGTTCCAGTTAGACAGGGTTCTGTACTATAGCTACCTACTTTATTCGCTTACTTATTTCATTAATGACTAGCTATTCTCATGTTACTGACACTATTCTCTGAATCTATATCACTAATATCTATAACATAACTTCATATGCGCGATGACTGCGACTCACTTCGATATCTTCCATACTCATTTCATATTTACTGCTCGGCTGCTGTTTGGACTTCGTCAGAATTGCCATACTGTATAATATTCTTCTAGTCTTTAATCTTTATCGCGATTGTCTGTTCTCAGTACGTATAGTATGCCTGTATTCATGAGCTGGATTCAGAATTTTCCTAGTGAGGTGAGTGGTCGTCTATGTAAACCTTTAGTGAATATTCAATTCTTATATATCAATAATACTTGCAACTTCTGTACTTCTAAATTCTATCACCTTCTACTATAAGTACAACCTTAGCTAATACATTATACCTTATCTACTATTCGACGGTTCTCGTCGTCTCTCCTGTGCGTAAATATATATAACTCAGGTCCTTGGCCTTAACACATACAAAAGCTTAAAATAATGTCTTGGGAAGAACTCATCAACATACGACTAAACGGTTGCAATCAAGGTACTGAGCGTCGGGCCTCAGAGATGGCTATTGTACTGTTCTCTGAATTATTAGTGAACTGACTGACGTAGCTTCTTTTTCCTCTATACACAGTTTTATCATTCCACGCCTAGTATACTCCTAGAGCGCCAATCACGGTCGGCGGCACTGTTTAAGTGTAGTGAGAGTAGCTTTAGCTGCTCGATAATCAGTGGGGGGGGCTTCAATAAGGTAATACGGCCGGTTTATAGAGAGAATAGCGGATAAAGAAGATACATTATAGAGACACAGAAGGACCGTATAACTCGTTCGTACGATGAGCGTTTCTATATGACGATTCACTTGACCCTGCGTATCTTTGCGCGGTACGAGAATGGGTAGCGGCGGATTTGTTTATGGTGTTAAATTATCTCGCTAACTGATGGTATAAAAACGTGCGATCAGTGGCTAGTAGTTTTGGTGTAATTACTTTTCGTCACTTTTCTGCTGTTGCGCAGATACCTTACCTTTTTAATTGAGATCTGCCTCTTTTTTGTGTGAGCACCAGGGTTAGGCGTGGCTGTGATCAGGCACACCGTGAATATTGGATGCTGTGAATATTAGCAACTCCAGTATAGGTGTCCACCTGCGAGAGTCGCCCTAGTTCAAGTTGGACGGTGGGTGTTCCTGCACCATCTGTCGTAGAATAGTTGGAATTTCTCTTACCAGTCTTCTGCTATTCCTACGTGTCGGGCATAGTTTAACTGCTCCGCTCACTTTAGGGGCGCCGCGCTCCTGTAGCATAAGGTTACATCTGGCGTATTATAACAAATTGATACCGATTAGACGCAGGCTTTAAGTGTGGTTGAGGGAGAGCTATTTGTATAATATCATTTGTCTTAATCGCAATGAACAGGGCAGGTAAGTAGTGCGGATCACTGCGAATGAGGGGTCTCTCTGACGTGCAGCACGAAGATCGGTAGATGAGCGGTGTAAACAAAAAAGGAAAAAAACAACTATAGTGATAGCACCAGGCAGGGCGTATACTCACTAAGCTGGTAGATTATCCATGAATATAGCGTATATCATACTATAAATAAGCTCGTGGTAGCGCTAGTAATACAGCAGCGCTAGCTTTTGTAGTCACTATAGGTAATAGGCGGCGTATAAGTAGTGGTGGTACGAGAGTGATGTATCAAAAGTTTCACTATATATACTTGATTATAATATTAATCTACGCTGGGCCGTGAAAAAACTCGTCCGCTCACTTATGTTCTATTAGTATCGAAAGTTCACGAAAAGCGTAGCTTATAGAACAAGATTGAACGCAGTCAAACCTAGCAACACTGCCTGTAATGGGAAACAGTCTATAGCGATGAGTACGCAAGAGATAGAGACTGGAAGTACATAGTATAACAGTACTATATATGTACGACTTATTATGGCTTTTGATACTCTAGATACATATCCAATATATTAAAGCCTAAGGTGTGAAAGAATTACATATATTGATATTAACTATATGAGAATATATAGTTATTTATCATTGCTAGTATAGTATACTACTAATATATATAAGTAGTGGCCCTAGGATATTTACTTAAATATCTCATAATAAATATTTATGCTATACCAATAATACAGTATTGTGCAAGTTATAATATACCTAAACATAATAGTCACTATATATATAAACATAAATATCATTAAAACGCTAGTTTTCTTTGAGCAGTCATAGTTATATATAATATATATATATATATATATACATAGCTACTGAGCTGATACAATAGATCCCATATATGTATTATATATATATGATATATTGATATTGTATATAGTAATATATATAAGTAGTATGAATTATACCAAGACATTATGATTATTTTGTTTTTTATATATTATATATAATAAGAGCCATATTTTATGTTATTATAGTTATAATATTAGGTATTTGTTATAATATAAAACTATATAAGGTAAGTATAATATAGACTAGGAGATAGTATAAGATATATAGATATAGCCGGATGCCTAATAATCATACGTGTAACTTAGTATGATACGTATTAGCACGGTATCGTTATATTATATTTAGTAGATTTGTAATTGATATATATATATTTATTATTTAGTATCCGGTATATATTAATGGGCTAATTTTATTACGGCATTTGACCTTACTATTATAGGGTGAGGGATTATGGTAGGCTGTATAGTAATATATATGTTATTATTGGTTTAGGGTAATGAGATATATATATATAGTAGGGTAGCAAAAAACGTAAGTTTTTAATTTTACTATAGTAGTACTTATTATATTCTATAGTAATAGTACATCCAGTACTGGGCCGTCCTCTACTCATATCCCCTGGCAGACTGGGAATCTGCAGGGCTGGATAAATTTAGTACGCAAGAATCAGAATAAAGTAAATAGAAGAACGAAACGTCGGAAGGAATGCCCCCATATGCCCCCCATTATACCCCCTTCCTAAATCATCCTCTACATTTTTATTTGGTCAAAGGCTCCTCTTCTTAGCGATAGACTCTGAGCGCCAATTTTGCACTTTAGCAAATCTTCTCAAATTTTCATCAAAATTCACCAACAATAAAAAAACATGAGGTAAGAGCATAGACGAGGGATCAAGATATTCCTTCCATCTATTTTCCATTCTCTATCATAAATTCTTTCATCATCCTAATTAAATGGCGATATAAACATGTCACATCCCTTCCTCCCTTCGCCATTGATATTAAAACCATTCACATTCAATTCCATTTATTCTTACATACGCTTCACTATTCAACATACATATTCTAAATTCCACTCAGAAGCCCACTACCAACAACATATTCACATGTAAATAACTTAGATTTTAAACTATAAGCACAAAATTGGCCCAAAATATTCACAACAGAAAGACTAAGTAATAAAATATAGAACACAAAATATTAAAAAAAAATGAAGTGAAGATAAATCAGGTAAATATGATATACACAAAATATAAACAAAAAAAAAAAAAAACAAAATATATATAAAAAAAAAATAAAACTATTCTTAAGTTTTTAAGTGAAGCACTTTGTTATGAACGGTATACACAAAATAAACAAAAACAACTCATGTTAAAAATTTTGGTATGAATGATAGACATAAAATTTATGAAAATTGAGGAATTCAGGTATGAACAATATACACAAAATAAGCACAAAAAACATTCATAACAGGAGAATTTAGAATCCTTGTAAGAATGAAATACACAAAATAGATACAAATGAAGAATTTAGATACCAACTATAGAAACAAAATAGATAAAATTATTCAAATGATAAAAATACAGGTATGAACGATTGAGGAGAATTGAGAATCCTTGTATGAATGAAATACACAAAATAAATACAAATGAAGCATTTAGATACAAAGTCTAGAAACAAAATAGATAAAATTATTCAAAAGTTAAAAATACAGGTATGAACGATCCATGAAGGAAGATAAAGGAAGATTTCCATTATAATAAAGAACGAATTCGGGTCTGAAGATCTAAAGCGTAACATTATTAAGGGGAAGGCTTCATATATGACGGATCCA
>JABUQX010063056.1:17500-20000 GCA_015478945.1 Trachelipus rathkii
AAAATTATTATAAATAGATATTATATTGAATATTAATTAATAGTTATATAAATTAATAATTACATACATTAATAGTTATATAAATTAATAGTTATATAAATTAAATTTAATTATTAATGAAATATTATAGTTCATAAAAAATACATATTAATATTAACTATATATGTATATATATATATATATGTATAATAATAATAATATATATGTAATATATAAAATATAATAATATATATATATATATAATATAATAAATAATAATAATAATATATATCATACTTCAATAATATAATAATAATAATATATATTAATAATAATAATATATATATATATATATTATATATATATATATGTAATAATATATATATATAATAATATGTATATAATATTGGCGACATAAACTTGATAAGAATATCGCAGAATACTAGATATTGCAAATAGACATAAAAAAAAGATAGTGTAATATAATATGTAATAATAATAATAATAATATTAATAATAATAATTATGTTATGCCAATCTACACTTCATATTCTCAATGAATTAGCAAAATAATAAGCATCAGTTTTTTAACAAGATCAATAATAATAATAATATATATATATATATATATATATATATATATATATATATATATAATATACATATTAATATATAACTATATATATATATATATATATATATATATATATATATATATATATATATATATATATATATATATATATATTTATATATATCTATATATATATATATATATATATATATATATATATATATATATATATTAACAAATTATAGTTTTCTTATTACAAAATAATTTAATAATGTTATAAGGATTGGAATAATAATTGGAAGTGACATTATAGTGTAAAATAAATAAAAAATAAATATTTTATGGAAAAATAAATAAAAAATAAATATTTTATGAAAAATAAATAAATTAATAAATAAATGAATAAATAAATAAATAAATAAATAAATAAATAAATAAATAAATAAATAAATAAATAAATAAATGTCATTTCTATAATATATTTAGGTATGAGATTTTTGTCAAAAGGAGAAACATTTTCTTCATAGCTAAGGCCATAAATAAAAATTAAATAAACAAAGAAGCAAAAATATATATGCATAGGTATATATATGTATATAATAACATATATATATATAATATATATATATATATATATATATATCTACTATATATATATATATATATATAATAATATATATATATTTATATATATATATATATAATAATAACTATATAATATATATATATATATATATATATATATATATATAAAAATATATATATATTCTTTCTTTCCTTTCAATATATATATGTATATATATATATATAACTCTAAAAAAAAAAAAAAAAAAAAAACAAAATAAATATATAGACAAAAACTAAATAAATAAGCAGAAAAAAATAAATATGAGAGATTTCCTGTAATATATTTAGGTATTATATTTTCTTTATAAAAAGGCGAAATTCATTTATTTCCTATCATAAAAAAAATTAATTAAAAATAAAAGCTTAAAAATAAATATATAAATAAAAACTATTTAAATGATCAAATAAAAAATAAATATAAAAGATTTTCTGTAATATATTTAAGTATTAGATTTTTTTTTTTATGAAAAGGGGAAACTCATTTATTTCTCTATAAAGATTTAAGGGACAGCTTGATTGGACCGTAAATGCAGGACTTGCATTTTAAGGACCACTTTAATTGTATTTTATATGAACAGAGAGAAAAGAAGAGTTTCTTAAAGACAATGTTTTTATTTGTTTATATATTTGTTTCTTCATACATCGCGTGTTACGTAGTATGATACATCACGTGGTACTTAAATTTATGTTTTACATTGTATATTAAATATATGTTGTATATTTGGGACCCTTTTGGTTCTATGGAAAGGAATGAAAAATTTCTTAAGTACATTGTTTTCATTGGTTTATAGATTTGCTTCTTCATACATTCCGTAATACATAGTATTTGACATACTTTACGTATTTTTTATGTTATATTAAATATGTTGTGTTTATATAATTTGGGAAGATTGAAGTGTTGTTTAAAGACGTTGTTTCCATTTGTTTACAGGTTTGTTTTCTGCGTGCAAAACGTGTTACGTAGAATGATATATTAGGTGATACCTTACGATATGTTTTAAGTTAGATTACTTATAAGTTGTATTTTATATCAATGAAGTGGAAAGAAGTTTCTTAAAGAGGTTGTTTTCATTTATTTTTTGTAGTTTTATTTGCGACATCAAGTGTTACGTAGTATCTTACATTACGTGATACCTTACGTGCTGTTTTACTTTGTGTTATATATGAATGGAGGGGAAAAAGAATATTCCTAAAGAAGTTGTTTCCATTTGTTTATACACTGTATAATTGCCACTTTATACATCACGTGCTACGTAGCATACTACATTACATGTTATTTTACGTCATATTTACGTTATATTACGTATATATTGTATTTAG
>JABUQX010063056.1:37500-52500 GCA_015478945.1 Trachelipus rathkii
AGAGGACCAAGAGGTTCAAGAGGACAAAGAGGACCAAGAGGATCAAAAAGACCAAGTGAACAAAGGGAGCAAAGAGACCAAGAGGTTCAAGAGGCTCAAGAGGACCAAGAGGGCCAAGTGGACAAAGAGAACAAAGAGACCAAGAGGACAGAGCCGAGAACCAAGAGGATCAAGAGGACCAATAGGATCAAAAGGACCAAGTGGACAAAGGGAGAAAAGAGACCAAGAGGATCAAGAGGATCAAGAGGATCAAGAGGGTCAAGAAAACCAAAAGGACCAAGTGGATCAAAATGACCAAGTGGACAAAGAGAACAAAGAGACCAAGAGGACAGAGTCCAGGACCAAGAGGACCAAGAGGACCAAGAAGACCAAGAGGACCAAGAAGACCAAGAAGACCAAGAAGACCAAGAGGACCAAGAAGACCAAGAGTTAGATAGAAAGAAAACAAGATCACCAGTAGATAGCTACCTATGGAAGTCATACTGTCGATTAGAGATAAAATTTGAAGATTTAAGTGGTTTCCAGATCTTCCAGTGATGAATAGATTAGAAAATGTTAGAAATAACAAAGGTTTAAAAAACTTATTAATAGTTCGAGGGTTGAGGGAGGTCCTCCTCTTTTGGCACTACATGAATGAGTGCACGTTTCTAGCGTGTAGCAATAGTTGAAGCTGATAGTTTACAAAAGAAGGGTTCAAGCTTAGAAGTACAAGTACTAAGGTCCTTAGATGGGATGGGATATGGTCAGAACCTTGTACTTCTTAGTGTTAGGCTCAGAGAGAGACCAAAATAGCATCTATAGAAGAAATCACAATTTTAGGCAGAAATAAGTTGAAGGGAGGATGAGTAGAAAGAATATCCTAATAATAATAATAACAATAATAATAATAATAATAATAATAATAATAATAATAATAATAATAATAATAATTAATAATAATAATAATAATAATAATAATAATAATAATAATAATAATAATAATAATAATAATAATAATAATAATAATAATAATAATAATAATAATAATAATAATAATAATAATAATATAATAATAATAATAATAATAATAATAATAATAAATAATAATATATTAACAACAAAACAACAACAACAACTGGAAACAAAACAACAACAACAAAACAACAACAATAATAATATAATAATAATAATAATAATCAATAATAATAATATAATAAATAATAATAATTAATAATAATAATAATAATAATAATAATAATAATAATAATAATATTAATAATAATAATAATAATAATAAAGTGGGATTAGAGTTCCGCTTTGGCAGAAGATTAGGAATTCTGTCAGGCCATTGGAAAAAAAACTGGAGGAGAAAATGAGGGATGGAATATGTGAGTTCATATTTTTCCAAAATGGCAGAAAGCGCGTGATGAAGTGGAATCAGAAAGATAATTGCACCTTCAACGGAAAATAGTTTATATTGTTAAGTTGAATAGATTTAGCATGATTATATAATAAAACAAAAGAAGCTTAAGATTCTGGAGTTTGAAGAAGAAGCTTGAGAACAGAGTTAAGTGGAATAGGCTTCATCCTTGCAAGAGTGAATGGGAACAACCCCAAATGGTCGACGGGAAAATGGGTTGAAGGGAAAAAGGATCGACACATCAACAAAAAAAATTCCTGTACAGTCAGCCGCAAACGTTAGGTTAGGTTAGGTTAGGTTAGGTTAGGTTAGGTTAGGTTAGGTTAGGTTAGGTTAGGTTAGGTTAGGTTAGGTTAGGTTAGGTTAGGTTAGGTTAGGTTAGGTTAGGTTAGGTTAGGTTAGGTTAGGTTAGGTTAGGTTAGGTTAGGTTAAGTTAAGTTTTGTTGGATTCGTTAGAAAAACTCTAAATAACCAGATTTTTTCTTTTTAGTACAAATGTCGAAGCATTTTCCTGTCTAACATTTGGGTATATTTCCGAGTGAATAACCTCGGTTAGCGATCTTCTCATTCGGAAACAGTAAAACAATAATCATTCCATTGAAAATCAAGGAAGAACAGCCGCAAGTTAATAATACCAAAGGGTCATAAACATTCCCTTCGGGGTAGGCGGGGATCTTTCTAGCCGAAGACCTGAAGAGATAAGTAAATCAATAAAAATAAAAAATACACAAACATGAAGGGAACTGCGCCAAACTGATAAACATAAAAAACATAGAAAAAACATAAAAACATAAATATAAAAAAACAAACAATAAAAGTAAGTGCATAAACACTGTCAAAATTTCCCAAACTCTAAAACATTCAACGTACATACACACATATATCGATCTTAAACACTGTTTTAATTACAACAAATGAGATTTAAAACAAAATAAACGCTAACAATAAATAAATATTACTTTTATTTCTTCCTCTTTCTTTCTCTTTCTCTCTTTCTCACTTTAGTAAAATAAAAAAAAAGTTGCCAAAGCTAAAATAATAGAGAAAAATAAGCCAGACTTCCCAAAAAAAAAAACTAAAACCATTCTTCACAGATGCGAAATTCAGTGGTGCAAAATAATTATAAAGCATATCAACGGTGTTGTACACACTGTACAAACGAACATGAGCAAATCTCTTCACACTGTTCTACAACAGACAGACTGACAGACACACACACACAACACACACCACACACACACACACACACACACACACACACACACACACACATACACACACACACACACACACACACAGTCATTAAAAATCTTTGTGAATAAGGCTGAAATGAGGATATTCAACATCCCATTTCCTTTTCTTTTTTTTGTTTTTTTTTTTTTTGTTTTTTATTTTTATTTTTTTTTATTTTAATAATTGTCCATATAAGCATGTTGTAATAAAAGCGATAACATAATTAATAATTATATAATAATAATGATAGATTGTAATATTGAAGTTGACTTTAAATTAATAATATTATAAATATAATATATATAAATTAATAATAAATATTTAATGTTTGTAGTTATTAAGTTGTATATTAATTTAGATAATTAATGAAGTTTTAATAATTATAATAATAATTAGTAATATAATTAATAATTAAGTGGGTATATAAATAGATTATGAATACGAGTATGTTGCCTCTTTATAGGTAAGTAACTTTGATACATTATAATATAATATTTTTGAAGTTAAGAAAGCTTCAGATCCGTATGTTTGTTCCCCCTGTAAAATTAGATGATATCGTTAATATCAATATATGATTAATTACTATACATTAACAAATAATAATAATAATAGCATATAATAATATATATATTATTAAATAATATATGAATAATAATATAAATAATAATACAAATAATAATAATAAGTAATATATAATATAATATATGATAGATTAAGTATTTAGATTATATATATATAATATCTAACTAAATAATTTATAATAATAATAATTATATAATAATAAATAAAATAATAATAATAAATAATATTTATAAATAATAATAATTTATAATAATAATTAATAATAAATTTATAATTATTAATATAATAAATAGGAAGAAGACATAATAACTTTAATATAATAACTAATATACTATTAAATAATACACTAGGGGTAAGTATAATAAATTAATTATATATAATATATAATATTAATAATATAATTAATATAATAATAATAGTAGCCACAACATGGTTGTTTAATTTTTGTTATTTTTGTTGTTATATAATTATAGATTAATAGTGATAATAATTGATTAATAATAATATATAGTATAATAATTAAAGTATAATTTAAATAATAATTAATAATAATAGCTAATAATTGGTGTGTGTGTGTGTGAATAATAATGTATATATGATAATGAATAATTAATGTGTAAGTATAGTTAGATTAGTGGTGATAATTGTAATGATTATGATAATGTTAATGAATTGAATAATGATATATGTATATGTCAATAATAGTATACTCTTACTAGTTATTGTAGAATAACATATGATTAAGTAAAGATAAAAAAAGATAATTTAGCTTCAATAGTTCACGTATAATTATGAGTAACAAGTTAATGTATCAAACATACATGAGTGATGTGAATTAATAAATAATGAATTAATAATAATAATTTATATTTATAAGACATAATATACCATAATGATAGAATTAAGTGAGAGTGAGAGTGAAAAAAATTTAATTCGCATAACTAGTAGATAAGAATTAGAGGTTTATAGATTTTATATTAAATTTTATTGGAGTATAAGATCATGTGCATATTAATATTTTTTAACTAATCATACTCAATAATTAATTAATAAATATTATTTACTATCAAAACAGCACAACAACAACTCAACTATCAACGATACGGAGCAACAACACTTTATCTATACAACTAATAATATTATATTTTACTAAAAGTGAGAAAGAGAAGATAAAAGAAGAAGAAAGTAGGAAGAAATAAAGTTAATAATTATTTATTTATTGTTGCGTTTATTTTGTTTATAAAATCTCATTTTGTTGTAATTAAAACAGTGTTTTAAGATCGATAACTATGTGTGGTATGTACGTTGAATGTTTTAAGAGTTTGGAAATTTTGACAGTGTTTATGCCTATACTTTTATTGTTTGTTTTTATATTTATATTGTTTATGTTTTTGTTCTATGTTTTTTATGTTTATCAGTTTGGGCGCAGTTCTTTTTTTTTTTTTGTGTATTTTTTATTTTTATTGAATTTACTTATCTCTTCAGGTCTTCGGCCTAGAAGATCCCCGCCACCACCGAAGGGAAATGTGTTATGACCCTTTGGTATTATTAACTAGCGCGTTTCTTCCCTTGATTTTCAATGGAATGATTATTGTTTGCTTACTGATTTCCTGAATGAGAAGATCGCTAATACCGAAGGTTAGTTGGCTGGGGAAAAGAGGGCACCCAATGTTCAACAGGAAATAATGCTTCGAACTAATTTGTACTAAAAAGAAAAAAATCTGGTTATTTAATATTTATAAGAATAGTTTATAATTTTAATCCTAACGAATCAACATAAATATAATAACTTTATAATAAATTCTTAATACATACACATTACAACCAACTCAAAAAACCAACGTACACAACAACAAACAACAATCAATACAACAACAACATAAAACACAACTACAACAACAACCAATAACAAACCCAACACTCAACAAACAACAACTCAACGACATACAAACATACACATATAATAACAAAATAACCAATAGACTACTAAAATAATCATTAAATAATAACTATTCATAATAATAATAATAATTAATACACTTAACGATAGTTCTATAAATACGAGATGAGTACCTGAGACTGAGGGATAAATTTTGTAACTGCAATTAAATAATCAAGAAAAGACGTAACAATTATCTTTCAAACAACAACAACAACACCACCATTAACAACAAACATTAAACCTAACAATAAACTAGGTTATAATTGCAGGCCTGAATACTAAGTAAACGGAATTTTTTTTGTTTTGAATGTTGTCGATCCTTTTTTCCTTCACCCATTTTTCCGTCGACCATTTCGTGGGTGTTTCCCATTCACCTCATGCGGGCTTGCGCTATTCACTTACTCTGTTTCTCAGCTTTTTCCTTTCCACTCACCGATCTTAGCTTTCTTTTGTTTTATTTTAATATATTATGCGTAAATCTTTCAACTTAACAATATAAATATTTTCCGTTGAAGGTGCAATTATCTTTCTGATTCCACTTCAGATACGCGCTTCTGGCCTTTTGGGGAAAATATGAACTCACCATATTCTCCCTCATTTTTCTCTCCCAGTTTTTTTCCAATGGCCTAGAATTCTCTGAATCTTCTGCCAAGCGGAATCTAATCCTTAATTATTATTATTATATTATCAATATTAATTATTATTATTATTATTATTATTATTATTTATTATTATTATTAGTAATAATAATAATAATAATAATAATAATAATAATAATAATAATAATAATAATAATAATAATAATAATAATAATAATAATAATAATAATAATAATAATAATAATAAATAATAATAATAATAACAACAACAACACACAACACAACAACAACAACAACACAACAACAACACAAACAACAACAACAACAGACAACAACAACAACAACAATAATAATAATAATAAATTATGAGAATAATAATTAATAATAATAATAATAAATAATAATAATAACAATAAAAATCAAACTAATATAATTATAATATAATAATAATTAATAATATAATAATAATAATAATAATATAATAATAAATAATATAAATAATCAATAATATAATAAAATAATAATAATAATATAAGTCATTCTAATAACTGTAGACTACTGTGTATATGTTTGATTTACAGTATATCATACACCATTAATAATTACAATTGTTGCTAACATTGCAACACATTATATACACAAACACAAAATTTACATTAAATTATCTTTACATAGCTGCTTATTAATTTCTTGACACCTTATTGCTGATTTCCTTTTGATTTTACATTCCTTCTCCTTCTCCTTTACCAGAATGTCATTTTCTTTACTATTTAGTTCTTCATCAACAATAGCATTTTTCATTAACATTACAATATCACTTGCATGTCTTCTTATCTTTTCCCCTGATGACTTTTTAACACATACTGCAACTGTCTCTCCTAAAGAGTTTGTTTCAACATCATCTATTATGCCCATAGAAAAAAAGTATGGTTTACAAAATGGTTGCTTTATTGCAACTAAATCACCCTTTTCAAGTCTCTCGTGTTTTTTAGATTTATACCTAAACTTTTTATCTGTGCTTATTTCTTTAAGGTTCTGCAAAAATTCATTATAATATAGCTCATTTAATCTTTTTCTTACCTTTCTAAAAGTTTCATATTTTTTATTCAAAAATTCTAATCTATTCTCAGATGGTAACCAAGAGGATTCTACATCTTCAGTAATATGAAGATGGGGAGCTATTATTAAATTAGGAACATCATACCCTTTTAGCAACAGTTCTGGTGTAATAACTGAGGGGACAAATGGGTCTTCATCAGGATTTCTCAAAGTAGTTTTAAAAGCAATTGGCCTTTTATTAATAAGCATATTACACTCCTTGACCAGTAAATAAAATTGATTATAAGGTAGAATATTTTTAGAAATTGAACTATAAATTGTATTTTTTACCAACTTTACCATAGACTCCACAGTACCTCCTAAAAAACTAGCTCCAGATGAGTAAGGTGAAAACTCTAATATTTTAATATTTCTTCAACATCCTTCAGAAATTCTTTAATAATTTTCATAGAGCTAATTATGTATGTACCTTCATCACTCAATATTTTCTGAGGTTGACCCCATTCAAACACATGTATTTGAAAAGCTCTCAAAAAGGATTCAGTATCAACACTATTACATACTATAAGGTTAACTGCTCTTGACCAGAAACATGTCAAAATTAATATGTAAACCTTTACAGTTGCTTTATAATCATTTTTTACTAAAAAAGGACCAATATGATCCAATGCTAGTTCTCTAAATGGAACCTCCAATGGATTTATACGGTAATCCTTAAAAGAATTTTGATTCAAATTTATTCTTCTTCCATACAATTTTTTGCATATTATGCAAGATTTTATAATTCTTTTTATTGCACTATAACTAGAAGTGATATAAAACTCTTTTCTAAGAACAGACAATAATTTATAAATTCCAGAATGTTTTAACTTAATATGTTGCTCCATAACTATAATTTTTGTTAATGAACAATTTTTTGACATTAATATTGGACATTTAATTGTAAATTTTGCATTCAAAGTGTCCAATTTACTTTTAACTCTTATTAAGCCTTTATTGTCTACAAATAAATTTAACTGAGCTACCAATGGTGGCTCTGCAACAGATAAAGGATTTTTAAAATATGAAACAACATCTGGGAATGATTGAGCTTGAGCCTGTCTTATAACTACACTACAGCTATCTGAGTACAAACACTGGGAATCAAGTGCTAAGGATGGAAATAAATGGGGTTTTAATATATGTACTCTTACCATCAACTTATGAATAAATAGCCTAACAAAATGCATTATTTTACATAATTTTTTAAAAGAAGATGTTTTGTCAAGAGAAATTATGGGCTGAACAACATCATTTGGCAAAGTGTTAACATAATAAATATCAGTATTATATAAATTGCCAGGAACCACAAGAGTATATTCTTGGGGTAGATCACCAAAGTTAGGCCCTGAAAAATAATTACTACTACTAAGTACCTTAGCTGAAATAGCACGTGTAACACAGTCAGCTGGATTTATTTTACCACCTATATGATAAAAATGAACAGTTTTTTTCTCACATAATTCTACAATAATATTCAGTAAATTATTTATTATATTACCCTTTCTTTCAATTTTATCATGTTTTATGCATCTTTTTATCAACCAATTTAGGACTATAGTAGAATCAGTATATAAATGCAGAGTATTAATACCAACAGGGCAAAATGCAGTTGTTAAGTCTTGATATACATCCATTATACACTGAACACCCAACCTAACAGCACTCAGTTCTAAAACAGGGATGGTTTTATCAGTACTCTTCTTTGGGATAATTTTATTTTTTGCTGAAAGAAATTTTACCTCATTACCTGATACTGATCTTAAATACAAGACAACACCTATTAAATCCCTACTAGCATCAACAAATCCAATAAGGTCATAAAAATCTGAGCGTTCTCCCAAGTACCTGGGAATTACAGGAAACTTACTTGCATTGTACTGTTTGCATATTTTTATCCATTCTTTTATCATACTTTCTTCCAAATTACTATCCCATGAGATGGATTTATTATTCTGTAATTCATTTAAAAATAGCTTGGCCCTATTTTTTGTAGGCAAATAAATTCCTAGTGGATCATATATACTATTAATAGAAGCAAGAATAGTTCTTAATGTATTTGCTTTATCATTCAAGAATGTAAAATTTATTTCTAAACTATCCCTTTCTCTATTCCATAATAAACCAAGCAGTTTAACAGTACTTGAAAGTTTTTCATTCTCTTGCTCATCAATATAGGCCTGCAAATCAGGAAGGTTGGTTGCAAATTGTTGCAAACAAAATCCAAACTCACTAAATATACCCTGACTTTTATGGTAAGTCAGCCACACATCACATTCATAAGAGGAGGTGTATGCTAAATTATCCATATAAGCTAATGAATAAAGAGACTTTCTCATATCAAATTCAAAGCTGTCATACAAGTCAACATGCAAAATCAAAATTATATATAATGCCACCATTAATACACTTGGTGAAAATCTCATACCAAAAGGCAACCTTAGAAACTTATATGCAATGACATCTAAATCTTTACTTTTTATATCTTTAAACCATAGAAAATAAAGCTTCTCAGTAAATTCCTCATGGAGCCTAATCATGTGAAAGGCCTTAACTAAATCATATATAATCAAATATTTATCAGACCTCATAAGTTATAGCAGTAGGAATAGATTTATTAAGGTTAGGTCCAGGTAGGGATACCTGGTTGTGAGAAAGATTTCCCTTTCCCTTTTCACACAAATTGGACATATAAACTATTCTGCATTTGGTACTTTGGGTATTGACTCTAAACACAGCTTTATGTGCCAAAAATGATACTTTATTATTGTTCTTAAGATTATTTAAATTATTTACTTCTTCAATAATACCAGCCCTAACCTGATCTTGTATCACTTGGTCATATTGTAATAATTTATCAAAATCATGCTCTAAACTTTTATACACTGATTTTAAAATTCCTAGTGCTAAGAAAAAATTATTTGGTAATTGAGCAATTATTTTTTCATTAAAAAGTGCTGGCATTATTAAGCGACCATCAGAATGTCTTTCAGTATTATTTATAAGATAATAAATTAATTCTTTATCTTTATTTGAAAACCTCTCTCTCTTATCACCATATTCAATATCCAAACAGTCATTTAAAAGCATGTCATCCATTTTTGGGTCATCATAATTAGTATATAGAGCATTGGTTTCATTTAAATAATCCAATTCATAACTCTCATTCAAATTTATACCTACTTTTAAGTTCTCAGCCTCTTGTCAAATACTTTCATCCTTTTTAATGTACTTTTCTAGTCCATCAAAGCATTCTACATATTTGTCCAATAAACTAAGATATTTAACATTACTCTGCAAAACAGTTAAATCACCACCCAACATAAATCCAAGAGAAGTATAATATAATAAAGAAAGATTATTTTTTCTTCCAAAACTACATGAGTGTACAGGTAGTACATAAAGCTCATTTATTCCAAGCAAAATATCCACATCCTCTCTCTCTTCAATCAATTTGTCTGCCAAAGCAAAGTTATGGTCTTTAAACCTATCAACTATAGAATTTAAGTTTTGAATACTGATTTTAGACCTTATTTCAGGTACTACAATAGCTGGTATGTTATTTAATTTATTATTAATATTTAACTTTAACTGCACAACAAATGTCCTATAAAGTTGACTTGAATTGAAACCATTTACCTTAATTACTACATTTTTTTCAAGTACAACATAATTAAATCTTTTCAAGCTATTAAGTGCAATAAATGTACTCATAGAAGCTGAATCATATATTATTCTAGCACACTTGTCTTCTATAAGAGCAGAAAAGGTAGGAACTATTATATTCTGTGGGTTCTTTGTTAACATGCAATTAACCTCTAAAATTTCATCTATATTGGAAACATGTTCTAATTCTATTGGATTTACATTAACCTTAACTTCTTTAGTTTGGGAATCATTTTTTAAAGGCAATTTCTCCTTAGTGTCATCATTAACAGTCTTTTGTTTTTTAATGCATAAAAATTCAGCATGAAAATAATTACAGTTCTTACATTTACGAGAGAATTTACTCCTACAGTTTTTATAATAGTGAAAAGGCTTTCCACACTTTGTACAACCTTTAAATTCTATTATTTTCTTAAATTTATCCTGAGGACTTTTAAATTTAGGACAACTCCAAATTTTATGATTTTGCCAGTCATTACTTTCTGCCAGCTGACAAAGCCAACAGCCCTTATTAATATCTACTTTAACCCTTTTATCATTAGCAGTATGAGCAGCAAGAGCAATTGTGTCTTTAACTTCTTTAACAGTATTTGAACTTTTAGTATCATTGACACTATTATTGGAAACATTTTTAATTTCACCTATTCTATTAATCATTTCACAAGAATTTTCCAAAATTTCATTTAATGATGGTTTAGACTTATTTACTATACCTATATAAATATTTTTATACTTATCACCTAAACTTTTCCAAATAAAGTACTGAGCAAATAAATCACCATCTATCTTTAATCTATTCATCTGAGCAATTAAAGTTTTTGTTTCACTAAACCAATGATAAGGGTTCTTGGGATTAAATTTTAAATTTACCATTTTATCAATAACACAATATATTTGTTGAATTTTATCAGAAAAAAAGTTAACTAATAATGACTTTGCAGTTTCATACTCTGTACCATTAATGTCTACCGATTCTATAATTTCACGAGCTGGACCCGATACTTGTCTAAAGTGAATAACCTATTTTCACAAAAACAAGTATAGTTAATATTTATTAATATACAGATTGCAAAAGATGTGATAAATTTTTGCAAAATTTTCATATTCTCCTTTAAAGGTTGGGAGCTCTATGTGGGGTAATTTTACTTTAGGATTTGTATTTACATCACTAGACACAGTAGTTAAAGATTTTAAAGAAGTTTTTAAATTAGCTAACATAAGTAAAATTTTATCAACATAGTTTTCACACAGTGAAGATTGTTTTACATAATCTTCATCTGTCCATAAATCTTTTTGTAACATATAAAATTCAATTTCATCATCAAGTCCTTTAATTATATCTAGTAAACTTTCCAACTTAGTAATGAACATCATAAAGTCAGCTTGAGTTTGTGGTGGATTTGTTTCTATATATGATATAGTTTTTGTTACAGAGGAACGTTTATTTCCTCTTTGCCTAACTTTAACCCTTATGTCACCATCTGCCTCAGCAGTTGAGGTATTTAATTCCCCATCTAAATTTTTTTAGAGTGCTCATCAAATCTTTTGTCAAACAACATTATAAATGTAACATGTATTATAAATAAACTAAACAATAATTAATTAAGAAATTTAACTGGAAAAATTTACGATATTCAAATTTTTAAATCGAATTATTAAATATATTTAAATATATCAAATACCACACAAATTAACTCAGTCCCCCAGAGATCCAGGGAAAAATGGCTAGGCAAAGGCAAGTGTTTTCAGACCAACTTGAGATCCCAGCTGAGGATGCCATTTACAAAATAAATAATGAATTTAGAAAATAAAACCTTTGGCAAATGAAATTTGTACATAGTAAAGTTATATTTATTTTACATAACTAATTTGGAACTATTAAAATCATCATATATTTTTAACATAAAATACATCAATACTCAATTAATCATGGATAGCCATAATGATTTCAAATTTGCCACTTCCTTTGCCTGCCAAGCTGCAAATGATACACAATAAACTCATTAGGGTCAAAGCAGACAGTAATTTAATAAATTTGCATAAGGTAAATTATATAGTGTTATTGTGCCCGTTTAATTTAATAGTAATTGCAGCCTTTTCATAACAAAATACAACCAAAAGAGGGCTTTGAGAAAACTAAACTATGTATATATATGAACCAATAGGTTTGAAATTAAATTTTAATAACTAGATCTCAAGTTTAGATCAACAAATGAAAAATGAAAATACTAATTGCATTTCTTACCTGGTTGGAATCTTTCCATTGCGATCTTTTCCGATGGATTTCTTTTGCCTGCCTTCACCAAATGCCCCAGACCTCCAGAGACAGAGTTTTTACTCAACCATCATCTTCATCAACACTGGGATGGATCTCGTACATAGATTTTCACCATCACAACATAAAAAAATATGAAGATTATTAATATAAATTTCAACCAATAATGTAAAGTGGGGCAAGATGGTAATAGGTACAGCAGCAGAGCTTTTTAAGGTAGAGCTCGAAAAAGCAGCTTATAAGGAAGAGAGCCTAAGAAATCGAGCGATACTAAATTAAACCTTAAGGCTTTTCTTAGGTTTATCAATATTGGTGGCATGGGAAAATTAAATAATTTTCTGTACCAACCGAGAAATGCAATTTATAACTATAGACTTTTCCATAGTTTAATTTTCCCAATATATTAAAATCATTAAATAAAGTAAATATTCAAGTACATATTTTGTACAAATGTTAGATTTGCCCGAGAATTTTGCTAATATCTACGTTTATTCATAGTTCAAATGATATTAGTTATACTCGAAACGAGTGACACTTTGATGAAGACTAGTGTCAATTCATAGTTCAAGATGCTGGGTATCTTTGAATAATTGGTCACTTTGTTAAGGATTTTGTTAGATAATACGGCTTTAACCTGTTGCTGATATGCGGGGAAAAGTGGGAACATATTGAGTATTTATGCACTGTTAGCTACTTTACCTTTGATAAGTAGGGAATTTTCAGGATGTTAGCGGATTATTCATACGCGAGGTATGTTAGGTTTGCATTTGTACATTATATTCTTAGTTCAGGTTATGATATGTTAGCTTTATTGATACTAAAACTTTGTTGCGTAAGCATATATTCGTAGGTCAGTATATAAAAAACTATTTTATGTTATGTGTATCCAAAATGATACTCGAATATGAATTGAGATCATAGTTCAATAGATCATAGGCTGGGGGGTGGGTAGGGGTTGCCAAAAGGGATGGGTGTTTGATTTACTGATTTACTGTTTACTGCTTTAGAATCAGTAAACTATTACGCTTTACTGTGATATATTATTCAAAGAACTTATTTTTATGTTGTCCAGGGTAAAATTTTGTTATTTTTATTGTTATGTTTGGTTAAAAACTTTGTTATGTTGGGGATTATGATATTTAGGTATTAATCATATTTGACGATGTTATTGATAAATTTTTGTTAAATATTACCGAGTTATAATGTAAAAATTTGTTACGTTAGCATTATATCCGTTGTCAGTATGATTAGACAGGGTTATGCTTAATTTTTGTTAAATATTACGAATATGTTAATGTAAAATTACATTGATATGTATAGACATATGCTTGAAAAAGTGTGGATAGGTTTTACGTTTTTGTACGAAGTGTTAGGTACTTTACCCTGTTGTTAAGTGCGGAAAGTTTGTAAATGTTTTATGTCAGTTATTCCGTACGTATGGGGTTGTTAGGCTGTCGTTGTACATTTATTCTTAGTTCAGGTTATGTTATGGTATAGCTTTATTAATGTAAAAACGTTGTTACGTTAGCATATATTCGATGGTTAGTATTATAAGGAATCTTAATTTTTGTTATGGTTTATCCGAAAATGATACTCGAAATGTGACATGAATCAATAGATCAGTAGATCAAAAGGTCATGGAGGGGTTGATGGTTTGATTTACTGATTTACTGATTTATGATTTACTGCTTAAAATCAGTAAACTTACAATTTACTATGATATTTTTATTCAAAGAACTTATTTTTATTTTATGTTAGGATAAAACTTGTTATGTTTTACAGTTATTCGTTGGCCTGTATGATAATTAGACAAAGGTTATGATAAATTTATGATAAAGCGATAGTTAGAAGGATCAGAGAGGCTTCCTTTTTTCGGAATAAGTTGGATATGTGCGAGCTTTCAACACTGAGGGAAAGTGCTAGTATTGAATCATAGGGAGTATAGTTGAACGAGGGACGGGGATAGCACGGAAGCACACTCCCTCAGAGCTTGGGGAGCAATACCATCTAGGCCACCCGTCTTCCTATCCTTCATAGATTTCAGGGGCCTATGCACCCGATCAAATGTAATCACAGGCAAAGACATAGGACACCTGAGAGAAGAAGGAGGAGGAAGAGAAATGCCAGAATCGTCTAGGGTTGAGTTAGTGGAGAATTAACAACAGAACCATCAGAGGAAAGGGGGATTTACAGAAGTTGCTAGAGA
>JABUQX010063056.1:57500-66985 GCA_015478945.1 Trachelipus rathkii
AAATAAATAAAATAAATCAAATAAATAAATAAATAAAATTTCCTAATTATTTTTGTTTATACTTTACAAATTACGTTTTTTCACATACCCTAAGCAGTAAATTCACTAAATAAACCACTATCCAACTCCCTCCTGACCATCTGTGATCTATGGATCTTTGTTTAAGGTCAAATTTTTACTAAAATTGTAAAACGTTTACATACCCTAAAGCAGTAAATCATAAATCAAATACCACCATCCAACCACATCGCTGTCCATCCTTGATCTAATTGATCTATTGATTAAGGTCAAATTTTTACTAAAATTGTAACGGTTTAACATACCAAAGCAGTCAATCAGTAAAATCAACCTACCACTCCAACCACCAACGACCACACCTCCTGTCCATCCTTGATCTATGAATCTATTGATCTATTGATTCAAGTCAGCATTTTCCGAGTATCATTTTGAATAAACATAACATAAAATCAAGTTCTTTTATACACTGACCAACGAATATATGTTGATAACGATTACAAAAGTTTTCAACATTAATAAAGCTTACTTAGTATCATCTTGAACTATGAATATACACCCCGCAACGACAACTTAGCACATCTTAAAACAGGAATTAAGCATGTTAACGTTATCAAAAGTTCCACCTACATAACAACAGTAAAGTAAACTAACATTAGCATACAAAGACGTAACCTACTTACACTTTTCCTAACATATCACTGATATTTTACATTAGGACTGTAATATTTAACAAATTTACCAATTCCGATATAAAATATAGCAGACCATGAGTATCTCTAACGTAACAAAGGTTTTCACATTAATAAAGCTAATAGCATCAACTGAGCTAAGAAAATAATGTTACGATACAACAAACCTAAACACACCTTTAAAACCAGAAATAAACGGTCAATGGCGTAACAAAGTTTCGCAGCTTAACAACAGTAAAAGTAACTAACATAACATCAAAAAACGTAACTTATTCACACTTGCAAGCATGTCTCTAACATAAAAATGTTAATTTTACATTAAACATGGTAATATTTAACTAAAAATTTACCATAACCTTGTGTAATATCATACAGACCAGCGAAAGTATGCTAACATAACAAAGTTTTCACACATTAATAAAACCACCGTAACATGGCCGGAACTAAGAATATAATATATTACGACAAGCCTGACCATCTTAACAAGATAAACTGGTAACATTACAAAAAGGTCGCAAACCTTATCAACAGTATAAACTACTAACAAGATACTTCACAAAACATAATCCATTTCGTCCTTTATCAAACATATCACCAACACGACAATGTTAATTTTTTAACATTAACATAGTAATATTTAACAAAAAATTTTATCATAACCATACCTAACCAGCATAATACCTAATGGGTAAAGACAAACAAAGTAAAGTTTTTATTCTCTGTAAAGCTAAACTATGAACATAACATACTTAACACACACACACACACACACACACACACACACACACACACACACACACACACACAACACACACACACAACACACACACACACACACACAATGGCAGCACGAAAATAAACAGCCAGCCCCAACATCTTAAACAACAAAGCGTACATAAGGAGGCAGTAAAACATGTTTTCATGTGTATAACATATAATTTTCAATAAAAAGAACATTAAATAAATAAATACATTCAAACATATGTTTTTATTTTAAATATATTAATCCATCTAATCAGAGTGACATAGGATTCTGTAAAAATTGAGCAAGTTCTATATGTTTCTCCAGAGATTCAACACCATCCGATAGGATGTAAGCATAAATACAACCTGCGGCACTAAACCATTTTTCTGCATATTTCGGTTCAACAGCACTCACTCGCTCACGCCAGAGAGAAAGTAAACGTATCCTGGCCTGATAGTTATATAAGGGAAATTTCTGTATACTGCCATTATAACGGGAAACACATGTTTCAGGTGTAAATATCGTAGATTACACCATGAGCTTTATGAATAGTCCTCGAGTATGTCAACATCTTTAAGATGAGACTTTAAGTCGTTTTTCAATGTTAACCAAAGCTGTTTATATTTTCACGATGACTGAAACAGTGAAAACCTATACATGTACGCAGAATGTGAACAGCATCATTGGTTTCCAATAGTTGCGTAACATCAATACTTTGTAACATTATCAGATGCAGTTAAAGCCATCTATTCTATATAGCCTCTCAAGTTGTCACTCGTGATTTCACAGGAGGCCGATGCCTCAGATGACACATACTCACTCTTTACCCAAGCTTCACGACTGTCGATAATCTTGAGGAATTCCTTCAACCGGACAAATGAATAAAGGTCTATTACTTGCACCTTCCATGAATACAGGTAATATATTGCTTTCCATTCGTTATTTACGAAAAATTGTAAATTGACATCATCGTGGGAATAACGAAGCGTCCCGTGAAGATATCAACACAGTGTTAGAGATGCGAGGCAGCTGTTCATCGTACCATACAAGCGAAAAAATGTCCTAACTGACGGAAATCGTAAGCGTAAACAACCCTTATAGGTAATGAGATTCTTTCTTTCAACCAATCAGAAGAAAGTAAAACAAGAATACAAACCACGAACGAACCATATCAGTTCAAAAAGGGGTTATATATTCTCGTTAGACAACAACAACAACAACAACAAAAACAACAACAACAACAAAACAACGACAACAGACAACAACAACAACAACAACAACACAACAACCAATAACATAGTACCTAACCTAATTATCATACCAACCAACGAATATAGCTACGTAAACATTTTTTCACATTACATAAAGCTAACATAGCATACCTGAACTAAGAAATATAATGTACAATAACAAAATCTAATACACCTCACGCTAGAATAAACAACTAACATTAACAAAGTTTTCCATACTTAACAGCAATAAAAGTACCTACACACAGCATAACAAAACGTACCTATTCACAACTTTTTCAAGCATATCTTCTAACATAATCAATGTTAATTTTTTACAATTAAACAACTGATTTACGTACGATTTAGAGTATCATTTCGGATAAACATCGCGCAAAAATGAGTTCTTTATATACTAACCATATCGAATATATGCTAACAATAACAAGGTTTCATATTAATATAGCTAACATAGCCTCATATGAACTAAGAAAATAAATGTACAACGACAAACTAACACAACTTAAGCAAGAATAACTGTGTGTTTAACATTACAAAGCTGCCACACTTAACCCTGTAAAGTAAAACTAACATTGGCATACAACAACGTAACCTATTTACACTTTTTCCAAGCATATCTCTAACATATTACGTTAATTTTACATTTGACATGTTAATATTTTAACCACGATTTATCATAATCTTGGTTCCCAATTATCATACAGACCAACGAATGACTGTGTAAACATAACAAAGTTTTTTTCCAAACATAACACAAAATTAATTCTTTATTATATACTACCTTCGAATATATCTAACAACCAAAGCTTTAGCATCAATAAAGCTAACATATCATACAACCCGCAACCAAGAATATAATGTACAAAGGCCAAACTTAACATACCTCGCGTATGAAAATAATCAGCTAACATCTGAAAATTCCCATACTTATCAGAAGGTAAAGTAAGCTAATGGTCATACATACAATCGATATGTTCACCACTTTTCTCGCATATCAGCACAGGTAACGCCGCATCATCTAACACAAATCCTTAACAAAGTGAACCAATCTATCAAAAGCACTATCCAACATCTGGAAACTATGATTAACACCATCTTCCACTCAAAAGTGTTCACTCGTTTTTTGAGTAATACATCAGATTGACCTATGAATAAAAACATAGACATTAGCAAAAGTCTAGGGCAAAACCTAACATTACCAAACAAAAACTTAACCTAGGCTCACGTTTTCCCAACACATCATCATCAGTTAACACAGTAATATCTAACACAAAACCTCATCATTTCTCTAACAAATCAGTGTTATTTTTCACATTGTCATAGTAATATTTAACATAACGTACCTAACTTACGAATAAACAGTTTTCATTAATCAAGAGTATCTAAAGCAACCACAATAACCTTACCGAGAGAAAACCCAGGAGGGATGCGCCCCTTGTAACACCTAACGCTTTCATGAGGTAACATGAAATATTTTTTATCCTTACCCTATTTTAGACTCCGCCCCCCTTTTCAGAAAATATCAATTCAAAAAACTGATAGATTTGGCAACGGCGCATCATACAGAGGCGATTTGATTAGCCACTGTAAGCACTACTTGGAGATCATCCCCAGAGAGATGCACGAAGACCCATCGGGTACCCCGAAGGGGTGTAAGCGGTTACATAGGGCACAGCCCAAAGGGCTGTGCCCTTACCGCTTACACCCCCTTCATGGTGTTAATTCATAGTTCCAGATGTTGGTATCTTTGATAGATTGGTCACTTTGTTTAAGGGGTTTTTGTTAGATGATGCGGCTTTACCCTGTTGCTGATATGCGAAAAAAGTGGAAAATATCGAGTATTGTATGACCTATTAGCTTCCTTAACCTTTGATAAGTAGGGAATTTTCAGGATGTTTGGCTGATTATTCATACGCGAGGTATGGTAGGTTTGTCGTTGTACATTAAATATTCTTAGTTGCGTTATGATTATGTTAGCTTTATTGATGCTTAAGAGCTTTGTTGGTTAAGCATAATATTCGAAGGTTAGTATATTTTAAAGAACTATTTTGTGTGTTATGTTTGGGATAAAACTTTGTTATTTTAATATAATCGTTGGTCTGTATGATAATTGGACAGATTATGAAAATTGCGTTGTTAAGATATTACTATGTCAAATGTAAAATTAACGTTAAATGTTTAGCGATATGCTTGGAAAAGGTGTGAATAGGTTACGTTTATGCAATTTTAGTTACTTTACAGGTGTTTAGGGGGAGCTTTGTTAATGTTAACACTTTATTCTTGCTTAAGTTGTTTTAGTTTGTCGTTGTACATTTTTTTTCTTAGTTCATATGATGCTATGTTAGCTATATTAATATGAATAACCTTGTTACTGTTAGCTATATATTCGATGTTGTATATAAAGGAACTTCATTTTGGCGCTATGTTTATTCCGAAATGATACTTAAATGCTACGTAAATCAGTTGTTAATGTAAAATCAAACTCAACATGGACATGTTAGAGATATGCTTGAAAAGTGTGATAGGGTTAGTTTTGTATGCTGTGTTAGGTACTTTATTGCTGTTAAGTATGGAACTTTGTTAATGTTAGTTGTTTATTCTAGCGTAAGGTGTGTTAGATTTTGTTATTGTACATTACATTCTTATTCGGGTATGCTATGTTAGCTTTATTAAAATGTGAACATGTTAACGGGTTAGCATATATTTCGTTGGTTGTGATATAAAGAGCTTAGTTTTTGTACTATGTTATTGTTGTTGTTGTTGTTGTTGTTTTGTTGTTGTTTGTTGTTGTTGTCTAACGAGAATATATACCCTTTTGAACTGATATGGTTCGTTCGTGCGTTGTATTCTTGTTTACTTTCTTCTGATTGGTTGAAAGAAAGAATCTCATTACCTATAAGGGTTGTTTACGCTTACGATTTCCGTCAGTAGGACATTTTTTCGCTGTACTGGTACGATGACATCTCCTCGCATCTCTACACCTGTTGTTGATATCTTCACGAGGAGCTTCGTTATTCCCAACGATGTGTCAATTACATTTTTTCGTAAAACGAATGGAAAGCAATATATTACCTGTATTCCAATTGGAGGTGCAAGTAATAGACCTTTAATCATGTCGGTTGAAGAATTCCTCAAGATTATCGACAGCGTTGAAGCTTGGGTAAAGAGTGAGTATGTGTCATCTGAGGCATCGCCTCCTGCTGAAATCAGAGGTGACAACTTGAGAGGCTATAATAGAATAGATGTTGCTTTCACTGCATCTGATAATGTTAAAAGTATTGATGTACGCAACTATTGGAAACCCAATGATGCTGTCACATTCATGCGTACGTGTATAGGTTTCACTGTTCAGTCATCTGAAAATATAACAGCTTTGGTTAACATGAAAAACGATTTAAAGTCTCATCTTAAAGATGTTGACATACTCGAGGACTTAATTCATATAGCTCATGGTGTAATCTACGATATTTACACCGAAACATGTGGTTTCCCGTATAATGCAGTATACAGAAATGCCTTAATAACTATCAGCCAGGATACGTTTACTTCTCTCTGGCGTGAGCGAGTGAGTGCTGTTGAACCGAAATATGCAGAAAAATGGTTTAGTGCCGCAGGTTGTATTTATGCTTACATCCTTTCGGATGGTGTTGAATCTCTGGAGAAACATATAGAACTTGCTCAAATTTTTCACAGAATCCTATGTCCCCCTGATTAGATGGATTAATATATTTAAAATAAAAACTTATATGTTTGAATGTATTTATTTATTTAATGTTCTTTTTATTGGAAATTAAATGTTATACACCTGAAACATGTTTTACTGCCCTCTTATGTACGCTTTGTTGTTTAAGATGTTGGGTGGTGGTGTTGGTGGTGGGTTGCGGTGGTGGTCTGTTGTTTATATTTGTGGTGGGTGTGTGGTTTGCGAGGTGGCTGAGTGAGTTGGGTGGGTGGGGGTGGTGTGTTGTGTTGGGTTTGTGGGTGGTGTTGGTGGTGTTGTGTGGGGGTTGTTGGGTTTGTGTTGTGGGGGTGTTGTGGGTGGGGTGTTGTGTGTTTGTGTGTGTGTGTTTTGTGGGTGTTGGTGGTTGTGGGGGTGTTGTGTGGGTGGTGTGGGGGTGTTGGTGTGTGTGTGTGTGGGGTTGTGTGTTGTTTTGTGTGTGTGTGTGGGGTGTGTGTGTGTGTGGTGTGTGTGTGTGTGTGTGTAGTATGTTATGTTCATATTTTAGCTTACAGAGAATAAAACTTTACTTTGTGTTTGTCTTTACCCATTAGGTATTATGCTGGTTAGGTTAGGTTATGCTAAATTTTTTGTTAAATATTACTATGTTAATGTAAAATTAACATTGTCGTGTTGGAGATATGTTTGATAAAGTACGAATGGATTATGCTTTTTTGTAGTCTTGTTAGTTAAGTTTACTGTTGATAAGTTTGGCCTTTGTTAATGTTCCCAGTTTATTCTTTGCTTAAGATGTTCGGTCTTGTCGTAATATATTATTATTCTTAGTTCCGCCATGTTACGGTGGTTTTTATTAATGTGAAAACTTTGTTATGTTAGCAATACTTGTCGCTGGTCCGTATGATAATTACACAAGGTTATGGTAAATTTTTGTTAAATATTACCGAGTTTATTGTAAAATTAACATTGTTATGTTAGAGACATGCTTGACCACGTGTGAATAAGTTACATTTTTGGATGTTATGTTAGTTACTTTACTGTTGTTAAGCGCGAAACTTTGTTAACGTTGACCGTTTATTCTGTTTAAGGTGTGGTTAGGTTGTTGTTGTAATTATTTTTCTTAAGTTTAGTGATGCAATTAGCTTTATTAATGAGAAACTTTGTTTACGTTAGAGTTCTCATTGGTCTGTATGCTTAATTACAACCGGTTTATGTAAATTTTTGTTAATATTACAGTCTTAATGTAAAATAACAGCGATATGTTAGAAAAGTGTAAGTAAGGTACGTCTTTGTATGCTATATTAGTTACTTTACACTGTTGTTATGTGTGACTTTGATAACGTTAACAGCTTATTCCTGTTTAAGATGTGCTAGATTTGGTCGTTGGGGTTTATATTCATAGTTAGATGATACTAAGTAAGCTTTATTTAATGTGAAAACTTTGTTTACGCTTATACATATATGATTGATGTTTGTATAAAGAACAAGATTCAATGTAATGTTTATTCAAAAATGAAACTCGAAATGTGACTTGAATCAATAGATCAATAGATCAATAGATCAAGGATGGACAGGAGGGTGGCAGGATGGTGGTTGGATGGAGGTTTGATTTACTGATTTACTGATTTAGGGTATGTAAAACGTTACAATTTTAGTAAAATTTGACCTTAATCAATAGATCAATAGACAAGGATGGACAGGATTGGTGGTGGATGGTGGTTTGATTTACTGATTTACTGCTTTAGGGTATGTAAAACGTTACAATTTTAGTAAAAATTTGACCTTAATCAATAGATCAATAGATCACAGATGGTCAGGAGGGAGGTTGGATAGTGGTTTGATTTAGTGATTTACTGCTTTAGGGTATGTAAAAACGTAAATTTGTAAGTTATAAACAAAAATAATAGAAATTTTATTTATTTATTTATTTATTTATTTAATTTATTTTTTCTTGATGGTTCTGAAACCATTATTTTCGAAATCTACAGATCCAATAACATATATAAAGACATCAATATTGTATCATTACACAAATATTTAATAACTCGGCACCGCAGTGGCTCCAGCACCGGTGCCGGAGCCAACTCCTCAGATTCCCATACCAACTATTTCTAGAAACTCAACTCTGAATCCTCTCACCAAATTTCAACCTTCTACGAACACTTCGATTTTTTAATGGGGGTGGGGTCCCCCTTTGGGGGACCCATGAGGATGTAACTTCGTATACACTGAGGTTACCTCCCCATCTAACACCACTCCAAATTTTATCACGATACGATAACTCTAACTACTACTACCATTACTACTACTACTATACTACCACTACTACTACTACTACTACTACTACTACTACTACTTACTACTACTACTAATATAATAAAATAATAATAATAATAATAATAATAATAATAATAATAATAATAATAATAATAATAATAATAATAATAATAATAATAATAATAATAATAATAATAAAAATAAAAAACTTCAGAAGCTGAGCCAGACTCGGATCGGAGTCGGAGTCGGAGCCGGAGCCGGAGTCGGAGCCGGAGTCGGAGTCGAAATGTGTAAAAAACGTTTCCTTACAGGAAACGTTTTCGACTCAGATTCGTTTCTCTTCGAGAAACGAATCTTCGACGTAATAATAATAATAATATATGTGTATGTGTATGCGCGCGCGCGCTCGGTCTCGCGCGCTGACGTAATCTCGTCCTGCGACGAGATTACGTCATCAAGCTCGACCTAACGCTATTTAGGCCTAATCTTGATCGCTCAGAGAAGCAGCCACAAGGGCGTAAGCGCAATATCAGCGTCCACCCTCGGGGACCCCCCTCTATATACATCCTACAGACTTGAAATTTAAACGGGATTCGTGCTTATCCCATACATAGATTATATTCCACCAAGTTTCAGACCTATACCTCTATTTCTTCATATCGAAAGGGTGCTAGAGTTCAAAAGCTACATCGACCCTCGGGGGTGACCCCCCTCTATATACATCCTATAGACCTGAAATTTACCCTGTTTTCATGCTTAACACATATATAGCTTATATTCCAAGTTTGAAGCCAATACCTCTATTCCTAAATATCGAAAAGGAATGCTAG
>JABUQX010063057.1:0-2500 GCA_015478945.1 Trachelipus rathkii
ATATATATATATATATATATATATTATATATAAGTATATATATACTATATTATATATATACTTATATATAGTATATATATATATATATATATATCTATGATATAATATATATATATAATAGATATATATATATATTAACTGAATAATTCGTCTGACCCAATCGATATTTTAGATTTATCCGATATATGTTATCGATCGACCCTATTTTCAAAATACCCATACCAACACAGATAAATGGCAGACATCTTGTTTTCAGTAATGTTTTGAAAGAGATAGAGGTAGGAAGTGTTACTGAAATGAATTTAAAATATAAATATTTAGTAAAAAAATGTAAAATTTAAAATAATAACCAGTGTATGCTTTTCCGAACATTATCAATGAATTTTTGAACAAGTTTAAGGTAAACTGGATTTATCAAATTTTTTAGATTTACAGGTAACTACGCTGTCCGTTTTGATTTAACTTTAAATATGGATTTATACGACCTATAATGACGAATCCACTTTATTAAGGTTTTTGCAGTTACTGATTTTTTTAATCGTCTATTGCTTTTTTCATCAAATATTGGCATTTTGATTTTTTTTTATAAAACCTAGTGCCTTTTGATATTTTGATTTGGCAACATTTAACAAAACATCGAATGGAGTTTGCTAGGTTGTGGAATGGTTTAACTTTTCTGTGAGATTATATAGATCATATATATATACTATTATATATATATAATATATATATAGTATATATAATATATTTTATTATCATATATTATATATATATATAATATACTATATATATTATAATAATAATTATATTATATATTATAATATATTATATATACTATAATATATATATATCTTAATATACTATATATCTTCTATATATTAATGGTAAAGCTGTAGACAGGGACCCACACATTTTTGAGACAGAAAATTTTCTAAGTTCAGAAAAATTAAGGTTAAAAAGTTTTTTAAGAAAATTCTTTAGTCGGCAAGCTTCTGGATTATGACCAGAACGGCTTGCGCACTCAAAGAATTTTCTTAAAAACTATAACTTAACTTATTTTGCTGAACTTAGAAGTTTTTGAATTAGAAAATTTTTGGGTCTCAAAAAATGGATGCGGTCCTTCCTACAGCTTTACTAACATATATAATATATATTATATAATATATATATATATATATATAATATATATATATATATATAAATATATATATCATATATAATATATAATATAATATATATATAATATATATATATATAATATTATATATATATATATATATATAATATTTATATATATATATATACTATATATAATAATCACTATATATACAACACCCAATATATCATACCTAAAACATGCTTTACGACATCAGTGAGTCAACAAGTCCCCCTAAATGCGATATTAACTCCTTTTAGGGGGCTCGACCGATGGGGACGGAGGAAGGCGGACGTTTCACTTCCGGAGGGAGTGTCGGAAGGAACACCCCCGCGACACCAAGACCAAGATGCGGGTTCCGGATCCATCCGCCGGAGGGGATTAAGCCCGTAGTCCACCTAGAGCCGAGAGACCCCGCACTCTGACATTCAGGGCGGACTACCCGTGAGGTATTCCGTTTAGTGGATTATACCTCCAAAAAACATATAAATCCCAAAAATGAGTACTTTGGGACAGTTTATTCGCAACAATGCTATTCGTACTCTATAAAATCTCAAAAACATTTGGGGCATTTGAATTTACTATATATATTAAATATATAAATATATATATATATATATATATTTATATATATCATATAATATAAAATATATATATATATATATATAATATATAGTATATATATAATATATATATATATATATAATGTATATATATATATTATATATATATATATATATATATATTATATATATATATATATAATATATATTATATATATATTATATAATATATTTATATATATACTATATAATATATAATATATATATAAATATATATAATAATATATATATATAATATATATATATAAATATATATATATATATATTATATATATATGATATATAATATATATATATAAATTATAACTAAATATATATAATATAATAATAATATATATATATATATAATATATATACATTATCTATATATATATATTATTATATATAAAATATATTATATATAATATTATATATAATATATATATATACTATATAAATATATATAATATATAATATATAAATAATAATAAATATGTTATGCTATATATGGTATCTATATTTTGAATTAGTTCATATTTTTCTTAAAAATTTATTTTGAAAAAAAAATTTCTAAGTTCAGAAAAGTTAAATTAAGTTTTTTAAGCACAAATTCTTTAGTGGCAGCTTCTTGGCATAAATTCAGAAATTGCCACTAAAAGAATTTCTTAAAAAACTAACTAACTTTTCTGTAACTTAAGAAATTTTTTTGACACTTAGAAATTTTTAAAAAATAGAAGCTGAT
>JABUQX010063057.1:10000-15000 GCA_015478945.1 Trachelipus rathkii
ATATTTTTAAAAGGTTTTTTGTGTTCGAATTTGAAATAGCTGTTATACTTTGGAGTAACAGGTTCTTAATTAATTTTTGTCAAAATTTTGAAATTTTGAATTTTTGGATTTTTTGTGGTTCAAACATATAAACGGCTATTCCTCCTGAAATACAAGTCGTAGAAAGGTGATTTTTGATATTTTTAGAACGGTTTTTGTGTGAGGAATACTATGGTGGTATTCGGGTTTTGTACTACTGTTATACTTTTGGAGTAACCGGTTCTTAATTTATTTTTGTCGAAATTTTGAAATTTGGAAATTTTTGGATTCTTGTGGTTCAAAAATATAATGGCTATTTCTCCTGAAATACAAGTCGAAGAAAAGTGATTTTGATATTTTTACGAAGGTTTTTTTTGTGTTGAGGAATACTATGTTGAATTTCGCTTTGTAATAGCTGTTTAAACTTTTGTAGTAAAACAGGTTCTTAATTCTTCATTTTGGTCAAAATTTTGAATTTTTTGAAATTTTTTGGATTTTTGTGGTTCAACATATAAATGGGCTATTCCTCCTGAAAATACAAGTCGTAGAAAAGTGATTTGTATATTTTTAGAAATATGGTGTCTTCGAATTTGTAATAGCTGTTATAATTTTTTTTGAGTAACAGGTTCTTAATTTTTTTTTGTCAAAATTTTGAAAAATTTAAATTTTTGATTTTGTGGTTCAAACAATAAATAGTATTCTTCTGAAATACAAGTCGTAGAAAGTGATTTTGATATTTTAGAAAATATTTTTTGTGTGAGGAATACTAAGGGTGTATTCGGATTTGTAATAGCTGTTATAATTTTGGAGTATAAGGTTCTTATTTTATTTTTGTCAAAATTTTGAAATTTGGAAATTTTTTGGATTTTTGTGGTTCAACCTATAATAGCTTTCTTCCTGAAATACAAGTCGTAGAAAGTATTTTTATAATTTTTTGAAAGGTTTTTGTGTGAGGAAATACTATGGTCTTCGGAATTGTAATAGCTGTTATACTTTTGGAGTAACAGTTCTCAAATTTATTTTTGTCAAAATTTGGAAATTTGGAATTTTTAGATTTTTGTGGTTCAACATATAATGGTAATTCCTCCTGAAATTCAAGTCGTAGAAAAGTGATTTTTATATTTTTAGAACAGGTTTTAGTGTGAGGAATACTATGGTGTAATTGGGGTTTGTTAATAGCTGTTAATAACTTTTGGAAAACAGGTTCTTATTTTTTTTGTCGATTTTGAAATTTAGAATATTTTTGGATTTTTGTGGTTCAAACATATTAAATGGCTATTCCTCCTGAAATGCAAGTCGTAGAAAGTGATTTTTGATATTTTTTAGAAAGGTTTTTGTGTGAGGAATCTTATGGTGTCTTTGTTTGTAATTACTTATACTTTTGGAGTAACAGTTCTTAATTTATTTTTTGTCCAAATTTTTGAAATTTGGAAATTTTTGGATTTTTGTGGTTCAAACATATAAATGGCTATTCCTCCTGAAATGCAAGTCGTAAAAAAGTTATTTTTATATTTTTTGAAAAGGTTTTTGTGTGAGGATACTTGTTGTATTCGGATTTTGTAATAGCTGTTTTAGCTTTTAGAGTAACAGGTTCTTAATTTATTTTTGTCAAAATTTTAAAATTTTTAAATTTTTGGATTTTTGTGGTTCAAACATATAAATGGCTATTCCTCCTGAAATACAAGTCGTAGAAAAGTGATTTTGATATTTTTAGAAAGGTTTTTGTGTGAGGAATACTATGTTGTATTCGGGTTTGTAATAGTTGTTATACTTTTGGAGTAACAGGTTCTTAATTTATTTTTGTCAAAATGTGAAATTTGAAATTTTTGGATTTTTGTGGTTTAATCCAACATATAAATGGCTATTCCTCCTGAAATACAAGTCGTAGAAAAGTGATTTTGATATTTTTAGAAAGGTTTTTGTGTGAAGAATACTAGGGTGTATTCGGATTTGCAATAACTTATATACTTTTGGAGTAACAGGTTCTTAATTAATTTTTGTCAAAATTTTGAAAATTTGAAATTTTTGGATTTTTGTGGTTCAAACATATAAATGGCTATTCCTCCTGAAATACAAGTCGAAGAAAAGTGATTTCGACCTTGTTTTTGAAAGGTTTTTTTTGTGGTGAGGAATACTATGGTTGTCCTTCGGATTTGTAATATCTGTTATACTTTTCTAGTAACAGGTTCTTAATTTATTTTTGTTAAAATGTTGAAATTTGGAAATTTTTGGATTTTTGTGGTTCGAACATATAAATAGCTATTACTCCTGAAATACAAGTGGTAGAAAAGTGATTTTGATATTTTTAGAAAGGTTTTTGTGTGAGGAACACTAGGGTGTCTTCGGATTTGTAATAGCTGTTATACTTTTGGAGTAACAGGTTCTTAATTTATCTTTGTCAAAATTTTGAAATTTACAAATTTTTGGAACTTTTTGTGATTCGAAACATATAATGGCTATTCCTCTGATTACAGTCGAAGAAATGTGATTTTGATATTTTTTAGAAAGGTTTTTCGTGTGAGGAATACTAATGTGTCTTCGGGATTTGTAATAGCTGTTATACTTTTTGAGTAACAGGTTCTTAATTTATTTTTTGTCAACATGTTGAAATTTGGAAATTTTTTGGATTTTGTGGTTCGAACATATAAATGGGCTATTCCTCCTGAATTACACAGTCGTAGAAAAGTGATTTTGATATTTTTAGAAAGGTTTTTTGTGTGAGGAAAATATGGTGTCTTCGGATTTTGTTAGTAGCTGTTATACTTTTGGAGTAACAGGTTCTTAATTTATTTTTGTCAAAATGTTGAAATTTGGAAATTTTTGGATTTTTGTGGTTCGAACATATAAATGGCTATTCCTCCTAAAATACAAGTCGAAGAAAAGTGATTTTGATATTTTAGAAGGTTTTTGTGTGAGGAACACTGGGGTGTCTTCGGATTGTACTAGCCTGTTTATACTTTTGGAGTAACATGTTCTTAATTAATTTTTGTCCTAATAATTGCAAAAAATTTTTTTGGATTTTTTGGGGCAATCATATAAATGGCTATTCCTCCTGAATGCAAGTCGTAGAAAAGTGATTTTGATATTTTTAAAAAGGTTTTGTGTGAAGAACACTAGGGTGTCTTCGGATTTGTAATAGCTGTTATACTTGTGGAGTAACAGGTTTCTTTATTTCTTTTTGTCAAAATGTTGAAATTTGGAAAATTTTTGGATTTTTTGTGGTTCGAACATATAAATGGCTATTCCTCTGAAATACAAGTCGTAGAAAAGTGATTTGATATTTTTAGAAATGTTTTTTGTGTGAGGAACGACTGGGGTGTCCCTCGGATTTGTAATAGCTGTTAAACTTTTGGAGTAACAGGTTCTTAATTTATTTTTGTCAAAATTTTGAAATTACAATTTTGGATTTTTTTGTGATTCGAACATATAAATGGCTATTCATCCTGAAATACAAGTCGAAGAAAAGTGATTTTGATATTTTTATAAAGGTTTTTGTGTGAGGATACTATGGTGTCTTCGGATTTGTATAGCTGTTATACTTTTGGAGTAACAGGTTCTTATTTTATTTAATGTCAAATGTTGAAATTTTGGAAAATTTTTTTTGATTTTTGTGGTTCGAACATATAAATGGCTATTCTTCCTGAATTACAAGTCGAAGAAAAGTGATTTTTGAATATTTTTAGAAAGGTTTTTGTGTGAGGTATACTATGGTATCTTCTCGGATTTTTAATAGCTTTTATACTTTTGGAGTAACAGGTTTCTTAATTTTAAATTTTGTAAAATTTTGAATTTACAAATTTTTTTGGATTTTTTGTGATTCGAAAATATAAATGGCTATTCCTCCTAAAATACAAGTCGTAGAAAGTGATTTTGATATTTTTAGAAAGGTTGTGTGAGGAATAACTATAGGGTGTCTTCGGATTTGTAATTGCTGTTATACTTTTCTAGTAACAGGTTCTTATTTAATTTTTGTCAAATGTTGAAATTTGGAAATTTTTTTGGATTTTGTGGTTCGAACATATAAAGGTATTCCTCCTGGAATACAAGTCGTAGAAAAGTGATTTTGATATTTTTAGAAAGGTTTTTGTGTGAGGAACACTATGGTGTCTTCCGATTTGTAATAGCTGTTATACTTTTGGAGTAACAGGTTCTTAATTTATTTTTGTCAAAATGTTGAAATTGATGGTAAATTTTTTTGGATTTTGTGTCGAAACATGTAAATTGGCTATTCCTCCTGAATTACAAGTCGAAGAAAGATGAATTTTGATTTTTTAGAAAGGTTTTTTTGTGTGAGGAATACTATGGTGTCTTCGATTTGTAATAGCTGTTATATTTTTGGAGTAAAAGGTTCTTAATTTATTTTTGTCAAAATTTTGAAATTTACAAATTTTTGGATTTTTGTGTTCGAACATATAAATGGCTATTTCTTCTGAAATATATACAAGTCGTAGAAAAGTGATTTTTGATATTTTAGAAAGGTTTTTTGTGTGAGGAATACTATTGTGTGTTCTTCGATTTGTAATTAGCTGGTTATCAACTTTTTGGAGTAATCAGGTTCTTAACTTTTCTCTTTTTGAAGTGCTACATGTGTAGCCCGACCATGAAGCAAGAATTGTGGCCCATTTCCCACTCTAATAGTCCATCAATAGCATTTTGGGGCCAAAACTGAAGCAATAAAACCAGCGGCGAGGAGGGGAGTTTTTCCTATATATTGTCAATAAATTATATAGTCTCGAAAGTAAATGTAGCACATATCGGCAGAAAATTTTTTTCGGGCTGTTGTCCTCACTTGAAAGTTTGCGCTTGGACTCGGGAGATAAAAAATCATTTTGTTTTCTTGGATGCCAAAGATGTTGTGCTCGAGTCACTTTCTAGAGCACAAAAACAGTATTTGTTACTCAAGAATAAAACTGGACATAGTACAGTTCCATTTTTTTTAGGTATTTTCTCGGCATTATTTGGGGCATCGACGGCCTACCAGC